>JAQZBX010064430.1:0-16497 GCA_029593785.1 Cabassous unicinctus | reverse complement strand
CTTCTTGGAATGTTTAGTAGAATTCCCCTGTGAAGCCATCTGGTCCTGGGCTTTTCTTTGTTGGGAGTTTTATATTACTAATTACTAATTAGTTTTATATTACTAATCTCTTTACTAGTAATTGGTTTGTTGAGCTCTTCTATTTCTTATTGAGTCAGTGAAGGTAATTTGTGTGTTTCTAAGAATTTCTTCTAGGTTATCGAATTTATTGGCATACAGTTATTCATAGAATCGACTTATAGTCCTTTTTATTTCAGTGGGTTTGCTAGTAATGTCAGTGGGTTTGCTAAAATCATTTCTGATTTTCACTGTTTACATCCTCTCCTTTCTTTGTCAGTTTAGCTAAAGGTTTGTCAATTTTATTTATCTTCTCAAAGAACCAAATTTTGGTTTTGTTGATCTCTCTATTGGTTTTCTTTTTGTTTTCTATTTTATTTATCTTAGACAGAATAATCTTTGTCATTTTCTTCCTTCTGCTTTCTTTGGGTTTTGTTTGCTCTTCTTTTTCTAGTCCTTCCAGGATTGAGGTTAGGTCTCTGATTTGTAGTCTTTCTTTTTTTTCAATGTAAGCATTTTGAGCTCTGAATTTCCCTCTCAGTACTGCCTTCACTTCATCCTGTAAGATTTGGTATGCTGTATTTTCATTAACTCAAGATATTCCCTAATTTCGCTTCTGATTTTCTCATTTACCTAGAACATGAAATAGTCAATTAAATACATGGAAAATGAATGAACACATTTTAAATAAGTTGACCCATAATTGTTATTTTTATTATCTTTATCCAAATATAATCTCAATGATAGGGATCAATATATACTTGATTCATTTTTAATCTACCCTAAAAGGCAATTCATATTTCTAATTGATTAATTTGCTGGTATGGAAATTGTTCACACATTAAGAGAATATCTTTGACCACCTATGTCTGAGATGACTAAATAAAAACATGGGCATAATCTAAGACTAAGAATTCTTTTTAGAAGGCATAAAAATCATTCCAAGGCTATTAACTTTATTTTATTCTTCCTTTAGCCAAGGCTGGGAAGACACATGCTTGTGGATTATTGTAATACTAAATTATTAATGTTTTTCATTTTGATACATTTCATTAGCTGGGGATTGCAAGTAAACAATTGATCTGTGCTTTATATTAGGGTAAATCTACTGTGACTTCTTGTTCAGCAAATTAGGCTATTTGCTGAGTAGGAATAAGCTGTGTAATTAGTTTTCATTAGTTAATATCTATAGGGCCTCATTGAGGTTCATTTCGCTTTCAACAGAATGTAATATAGATTTTCTTTACTTTCATAGGTCTTACTAAATTTTAAATACAATCATTAGTACCTAAGTTACCAAAATAGTCAAGTAAAGGAACCACTGTGTAAGACTGTTATAATGGAGCCTAACAGAGTAGGTGGATGCCCAGTCCTCATTTAACTATCTATTCTGCACAGTCTCAAAAATGGATTCTTACATGAAGTTAAAGATTTTTTTAATCCAAAGTAGTTTGGAATGACCTCTAACATGAATCCTTCTTATCTCAACCTTTACACAGCATTTATATTATTATGCGTGCTTATTAATATATTTCTGTGTGTATACCTATGAAAACCACATGTACTGAGGAACTTATAATTCTGGCTTGATATAAGCCATAATTTCCCTATTTGACTGTTCTTCTCATTATGAAGAAGGACATAGCATAATAACTCACCTTTTTTTTTTTTTTTTCATCTTAAAGCTTCTTTTCCCTTATAATTGTGTGGTTCAGACACTTGGGAAATACTTTTTGGGGCTCTCTTTAAATCCGGTAAGAACAGCATGAAGTCCTCTTCAAGGCCTAAAACATCCTTGTGGCTTTATAATCCATGCTCTCCCTACTAATATAGCATCTAAATAAAACAAAAAACAATCAGTGTCCTGTATTTGTCCAAACTCAGGAATCCCAGTTCTTATAGGTCAATAGTTCCCTTGAAGCCTGTTGTTGGCCAAGTTATTCATGTTAGTGATTTTTTGAAGCTGCATCAGAATATTCCTAACAAAGGAAAGAGCAAATGCCATTTTGAAATCCAAGTTTCACAATCAATTTTCACACCCACTCAAATTAAAAAGTCCATTTCATATAATTTATAAGAGTTTTTAATCAAGTTCAAATGTAAAACATTTGATGTCCTAGAAGGTACATGGATTTCTGGTATGAATAAATTCAGACTGCCTTAAAAAACACTTTCTCCACTAAAAGAGCAAGTTAGTGAAATATCCAGAAAGGTTACAATTTGTGTATCAAAGCTCAATTATCAAGTCTTCTAGACATGCTCAGGAATTTAACCAAAATATAGGGAAATGTCCTTGATACCAGGGTCATAGAGCATGTACTAGAGAGGCCCAAATTTGTTGACTATATAGGGCAAGCATATTTAATGGTGTCCTTATTTATTCCCTAATTTTGTCCTCCCAAAAGCCAAAAGAATTCCAGGCCTAGCATAGTTCAGTAGAGAGATGGGAAGGAGTAACCAATCACTAAATAACTGAGAGTTGGAAAAAATAGGACAGGGAGAATGTGGGAAAAAAATCAGTAATGGTGATCGTAACTGCTATCAATTCACCAAATTGCTGTGGTCCTGTTGACAAGGAGTTTGTTGTTATATTGGTGATCCTTTGTTGATACTGCACTTTGTTCGTGCCCCCCTTGATAATTATTTTATTTGTTGATTTTCATGTGTATGACTTCCCCAGACTGTGAAATACCTTAGGTTAGAGATGATTATAGCTTCTATTATCTATAATTCTACTTTTAGTGTGTGATCTAGTATGTAGTGGGTATTCACTAAATATGTTTCATGAATAACTGTAGTAAAAGATTGGAGGTTGTGAGTTAACAAGCCACTCTGTGTTTCCCAAAACCCATGGAACCCCCTTAGCTCAGCATTACTCCAAACTACTCCCCTACTCTCTGTTCTGCTTCAGGTTTTTTGTTTTGTTTTTGTTTTTGTTTCTGTTTTTATTGTGTTGCAACCACATGTCATATATTTTTTACCACATTAATGACATAAACATCGTAGATGTTTCTCTGGGAGTTTGATATATGAGAATTAGTCTCTGGGTCACCCTTTTTTACTGAAGAACATTCAGGTTGCTGTATGGTAAAGTCTAACATAACAGTCTAATACTACAAAAAAACAATCTTGGCTCAACCATCTTGTCTTTATATTCATATGTTCGTTCATTCATTCATTCATTCACTCATTTATTCAAACAGCATTCATTGACTCCCATCTACTATGTATAAAATGTGGTGCAAGATGCTTGGGCAGATCTTCCTATGGGTTCAAGGGTAAGCAAAATCCTCTGATTTAGTCTAAAACCATATATTTTCAAAGGTTGAAAAAGGAATAAAAAAGAAGTACTTTGCACAACCCATCACTGTTAATTTTAATCCTTCTTTGCCTTTCATGACAACTTCCAACAATTTACCATTGAAGAGTCTCTTCTTGCTGTTTCTCATTAGTCTTAGAACAGACACATGTACTATCTTTCCCTAACAGTCTATTTCCTTATGATGTCCTCCAAATGTCCTAATCATTCTAACCTAGGTTGTCTTTTCCAGCCCTGCATAAACGCTGGTGTAAATAATACAGTCTTCAGATAAAACCACAGTTTTCTGGGTCCTTGATCACCCATACCTTCTAAAATAATGAGTTTCTGAAAATCTAAGCTCTATCACTTTCCCTTTTTTGTATTTGATTTACATATATAAAAATTATTTTTTAGAAAATCATTGTGAACAGAAATATTCTTATATTTTTTAATTTAGAGAAAAACTTCATTGTGTAATCTAAATAGATAGCAAATCTACATATTAATTTGGAAAATTATTTTAAAATCAGATAAAACCTTCCTGCTATTAGAGTTATAGTTTTCTAATAATTTTCACCAAACAGCTTAGATATTTTTCTTATAGGACATATTTTGATCTTGATATATTCATGCACAGTATACATACATTGCAATTAAGATAGCAGTATGAAAAAATAGTATTAGCTACTAGAGTCATGTGTGACAGTAATATAAAATTAATTGATATATGTGTTACAAAATTATACTGCAGGTTATTGCTTGAAGGCCTAATGGCTGATCCCCAGCTTCCATCCAGTTTTAATATTTGCTGGTGATGCTCATTTCATCTGTAGCAGGTGCTTTGTTCTTCTTGCTTAGAAGAATGATTTCAAAAAATAAAACACCATGAGGTCTTTGGAAGAAAGGAGGAAAAATATAACAGTAAGAAGAAATAAAATAAATTGATTAAAATGTAATTAATGCAGATTTATCCTAGCCATTTCACATTCTCTAATTCTTTACATATAATTAAAAAGCTAAATGAATTTAATTATGAATATTAACTATGAAACTATATAAGTAATTCCAAATACTTTTAAACTTAAATTTCTTTAATGCCACATTTAGTCATCCTAATAAATGGTAAATTGCGTCAATATAAGTGTATAGAATAATAGCTGTACTATTTTTATTTACCTTCTTAAAATCATTTCTATTCAAAATGCCTTGACGCTTAAGGTATTCCAATTTCTCAATGGGTTAATTAATATATAGGGTGCTTTTTCCCAAAGACAGTCATTCAACAAATGCTTTGGCATATGTTTAGGATTTGTTACATTTCATTAATATATCCTGAAGAATATCATGAGACAAATATTTTGCTCCTTTGATTTATCTACTTATTGTGCAATTGACACTTGCACCTGTTATTAAAATATTTACCCTTTCTCACTCCAAATCAGGGGTTCTCAACAAGGGGTCTGTGAGCTTGAATTGAAATTCAAAAAAATATTATTCTTGTGGGGATGTGTTGGTGCAAATGTGATATACTTATTAAATAATACACAATGTAGTGTGGACTTAGTAAGTGGTCCATGGTTTTCACCTGACTGGCAAAGGGGTCCATGGAACAAAACAGGTTAAGAACCCTTGATCTAAATGGAATCACTGAGACACCCATTTATCAACTAAGAAATGATCACATGTATAACTATAAATATGTAAATAAATATATGTACATATGTATGAATGTGTCTATTCCCTCTAAATTATTTTTGATTAAAATATCATAGTATTAAATCAGTAGTTTTTTTATAAATCAGTAATTTTATACATGAGTTTTTTTAACCGCTTTAGTAGTAAGTATATTTAAGAAAATAAGCAGTTGCCTAAACTCTCAAGTAATTTGAATTGACTTTACATAGAATTCTGTTATTTGCATTTCAATATTTTGTTTGAAATAAATGAGGATGTTCTTTTATAAAAGCATTTTTGAACTGTAGAAATAATACTATAGAATTCTTACTATACACAAGGTTCTGTGCTAACCACTTTCCATATATTATTTTATATCAGACAACAACCCTAAGAGATAAGTATAGGTATTTATCATCTTCATTTTACAGATGGAACTCAAGTAACTACTTCAAGGTAACATATCAAGTTAGTGATAGATTATGTATCCCAAAGTTCATGATCTAGGCATTTGAAAAAATAATATCATTCAGTTTTACTGAATTCAGTTCTCTGGAAAATTAGTTTAGAAAGTAAGCTTACCTAAAATTAAGAAATTACAATCATCCAAATCATTACAATATGTTATAAAATTAAACAAATTATTAATGCTTTGTGAGGGATTTTTACAATAGATCATTTCCACAATGAGGGGAAAATTCACGTTGTACACACAATAGTGGATATGAGTACTTTATATAACATTTTATTATAATATTGGTATATTTTGATTATGAAACATTTGAAAAATTTAGAAATTCTAATGATGGAAATAAAAAATACCATCACCAAAGAAAGAAATAGTTTGCAATATTTTAAACCTGAAAGAAAATCTTTAGGTTTTTAGAATTATTGCATAAAAATTTGTGAGTTTTAACAGTAGCATTACTAAAAGCTCTGGGTATTGTTTTACATGCACTCTAATGCCAACTCATCCAATTACTGTCTTGGTGACTGTGGGCGATTTCCTTAGCATCCATAAACTTCAGTTTCCTCATCTGTAAAATAGGAATAATGATAAGTCTGAAAGTGACCATACTAAGTCAGCAGCTGATTATCAACAAAGATGATGGTAGTGTTGTCTATGATTTTGCTTATGGAGAATTAGATATGCCAAGTATTTCTCAGCATATGCGAGCCTTACGGAAACTTTCTTGAACTCTTTTCAAGAATTTCACTTATAAGTATTTTTATTTTTTAATGATTATTTTTATTTATTTATTTTCTCATATATAAACTTGATTCTACAGGAAATAAAACAGTGATAAACACAATTGACATTATAAAAATGCATCAGTTACCAATCAGGGAAATCCAATTTAAAAGGATAAGTTTAATATTCATTACATATGCTTATCATAATTAGATATGTGCTGAGACATAAAATTGACCACAGTGAGGACAGAAAAGGAAAAAAACAAATTTATCAAACAGTAATTTATTTTTTACTATAGATTATGGCTGTTTTGCATAAACAATTATTTCTTTATAAGATGCTCAAAGCATACGTGAAATGCTGGAATCACAAATGACACGTGTACTCTATTAATTCATTCAACAAATATTTATTGAGTGTCTATCATGTGTAAGTCACTGTTCTAAGGCTTGGGACTACCATCTAGTAAGCATTTTAAAAACAGATGCTTCTTGTAGCTTCTACAATTCATCTCAATTCCTTCATTTGGTCTTATACAATTAACAGATAAATTAAGACTATTTATTTCGTCTATTGGAAAGACTCTTTTCCAGGCTAAATAAGATAGGGAAGGGTGCTGAAGAGTGTAATTCACTAAGCATTTTGCATGATTTTATATATAAATACATGAGCTCAAGTGTATATTTTTAATTGACCATAACAACAGATAATACCATGCACTAATTTTTTTAAATGGATGAATTGCAGTATGTTTTCAATAATGTGCAAAATTCCTTTTAAAAAGTCACTTTCCTTAAATAAAATGAGAGAGCAAAAGATAACATGAATAAAATGTTAACTGCAGAACTGAAGAAGTTACTTTCTCATATCATAAGTGTTCCGTTATACTGCTTCACTTACTGAAGCATTTTTCTTTTTGTATCTCTTTTTTCTTACTAGGTCAATATTTTAGATATTAATGCTGCTCTCCCTCCCCTTCTGAGAGTCTTTCATGAGGTAAAATGTCTTTCATTTGGTTGAAGAATTTCTGTTAGAATCCATGGAAAGGTTATGAATGGATCTTTGATAAGGTGTTTTTCCAAATTGGACTTGAGAGGAGCTTAGCAGTTCTGATTTATACGTTATGATTTACCAATGATTAGACAGCTGTATGTTTACTACATGGCTGACACACACGCAAGTATTTCCAACAAGGAGCTATAAAAGATGACTAATTTAGATCAGTGTAGGTCATCTAACCTAGAAAAATCAGTAATTTTGTGACCCATCAGTTCAGTTTATATACAGATGTTCCAAGTTTAATATTTTACCGCCCTTATTTAATGTGTACACGCCTTAGGGACATCATGTAGACAATTAGATAAATAATATTTTTATGACCTAATCAAAGCAATAATATGGCACTTTGGTGCTGTGATCTTTCATTTAAAGGAATAGCCAGACTTATTTTCAAAAACCATTGAAAAAAATGTTACTCTTGACTAGAATCCCTTGAACAGGAATTCAAGTGAGTTCATTAGATAGAACAAATCATACTAAATATTCTTTTCTCCAACAATTTCCAAGAAGTGGCAGTTCCTCAAAACTATCTCTCTCCTCCATTCATTATATATTCATTATATATTTTTTGTTTGTTTGTTTCCCTCCCTCATTTACCTTCTGAGTTGATTCTGTCCTTCATGTATTAACTATCATAAAAGAAATCAATTTTGCTACCTTTGGTTCCTTCAGTTCTGTACCCCTAGCCATTTTGATGATCAGCAAAATAAGAAGTCCAGGGACAGAGCAAGACAGGCACCTCTTGAGCAGATGGGAGTGGAGAGGGCAACATATCAATGAGTACTGATTTTGTCCCAGTCAAATGCACACCGTCATTTTATCTCAATTAATATATTTTCAAAATGCCTTCATTTTATTTCAATTAATTATTTCAACAGATATTATTTCTATAATTCCTGAAGATGAAAAAAACAAAACAAAAACTTAAGATAACTTAAACACACTCAACAAGTAGATGTAGGAAACAGAATCTAACACTAGATTCCTCTGACTCTCTTTGGTCCATGACAAGCAAAGTCAACCTCTAATATCAATATTTTTCTAGGGATAAAAAAAATAATTATCAAAGCTAATATTAAAGTAACTCATTCTATGATAGCCACCACTTAATGATCCTCCAAACCGTATACAAGTTGAAAGAGAAATAAATATTTTCGTAGGAGTCAGCCAAACAGGCTAAGAACATAGTTCAACCATGGGTCAGAGTTGTTAGAGTTTACCGAACTGTATCTGAGAAATATTAATTCAACTCCTTCAACAAATGCTATCACTGAATCAGAAAACAAGTTTTCTAATGCCATTTTATGGCTGTCAGTTTCCAGAAATATTTTGAACAAGAACTGTTTCAAACTTTTACCACCCTTTTCAAACGCTGCCACCCATATCATTCTTAGGCTGTTCTTTTACAGAGAAAATAATTCATCAAATATGAAATTCCTCAATTCTCTTCTGCTCTATTACCATTTTTTAAAATTATATGTTATCCTCTTAACCTTACCAGATGCCCTTATATCTTTGAAGAAAAGGTCTCATACATTATCATTTTCATGTTTTTCTCTGTGATCTTTTTCTATCTCTTATCTTGATCCCAGCTTTGCTCTATAAACTATCTGTCAATCTTTACACATCCTTGTCTTTAATTCCTCAGTCTAACATTGGTTTTTCATGTTTATCGTCTACAAAAATCAACACACATAACGAATAGGCAAATATTACCCCCTCCTACCTCAACTTTGACTTTCTCATTCATCCTACAGTTTTTTTTTTATTTTATTCTTGAAATATCAATCTACAGTTGTTTTCTTTCTTCACCTCCTCTGTTCATTGTAAGCAGTTTTTCTTTTTTTTTTTTTCCCTTCATAATTGTGATTTCAAAGTTTTGCAGTGATTTCCTTTCCACCCCTGCGTCTCTCCTGATTGCACTCCTCCTTGTTCTCTCTATTCATTGGACACTATGAGCCACCAGCTGGCCTCATCCTCCCACCTGTGTCCTGCTTTTGGACATCATCCCCAGAATCTGACATTAGTCCCTTCAACCCCTTATGTTCAAAACAGTACTTATCATTCCCACTAAATGGTTCTTTCCCCTATCACATTTCATAGTGAATCCATTCAGGAAACATTTGCACTAGAAATGGCTCTGTTCCCTGCAGTTTATTCATACTAATCCATCTGGTATTGTCAGTGTTACGTCTGAAATGACCACTTTATTTCCTTTGCTCTTTTCTTTCCAAGCTTGAGTTTAGGCCCTCTTCACTATATGCCTAAACTATTACGATATCTTCTTAACTAGTTTGTCTACCTTCAAGATTTACTCTATCTGATTCATTCTCCAAACTGCTGCCTGAAAGGTCTTTCTGTAGCATAATCAGATGCTTCCTTCTTTAAAACATTAAGTGTCTCCTCACTGCTCCTGTCTAATATATTTGAGCATCTCAGCAAAGCCCTTCAGAACAATTCCAAACTGCTCAGCCTTACTTTTTAATTCCCTGCCATGCACAGTATTATTACATAGCTCTGAATTCCTCCCTGATGAGTTTGCATGCATTTTGCCTCTGTGCCTTTGTTTAATCTATTTTTCTTGAAATACCCTTTACTTTTCTAATGCTCCACATGGAGTGAATTCTCACTCTTTTCCCTTTAATGCATGGGAAATCCATGTCTGTGCTTGAAGCCCAACTCAAAGATGATCTCTCGTGATCCTTTCCTTATCCCACTCTTCATTTCTCTAACCTTGAAAAAAAATGAGTACCTTGCCCTCTATCCCCTTAGCCTTTGTACATACTTCTATTAAACAACTATTTATTAATCCTTTCAGGTACTATTTATTGAGTGTGTGTGATATTTTAGGAACTGGAGAAATGAGGGCATCGTTTCTAGTCTAATGGCGTGCTCTTGTAAACTTACATTGTCACTTTTAATTTATGCTATTTTATTGCTAAATTGTGATTGTCTCAAGGTTATTCAGGTTTCTTTGAGCCTGTGGCAGGACTTGACTTCAAGAAAGCTATACAAATATTTGTTAAGTAAGAGTAGTGTAGTATTTCTGTTACTCTGTTAGAGAAATTGTAGGTTTATAGAAAAATCATGCATAAAATACAGAGTTTCCTTATACCACCCAATTATTAACACCTTGCATTAGTGTGGTACATTTGTTACAACTGATAAAGGAAAATTTTTATACTTGCACTATCAACTATAGTCCATGGCTTACATTAGGGCTCACTGCATTATATAATCCTGCTATTTTATTATGATTTTTAATCTATTAATATACATAGAGCCTACATTTTCCCATTTTAACCATAAAAAATATATAATTCAGTGATGTTAACTACATTTGCAATGTTGTGCTACCATCAGAAAACTTTTTAATGTCCTTCCCAATAGTATTCATATTTAATTGAATTTATTTCCAACATGAGGACCCCAAAATACATTGATAGTCCCATTGTTTCTTACTTTAGCTGTAAGAATACTTTGAGGAAAAACAGACATAAAGAGAATAACATATTCTAAATCGAGAAACTTTATTTCCTTCTAGGTTTAAATGTAGGAACAATGTCCAACCTGATATCCTTTGTACTGTATCAAAAAATTAAAACTTTTAGAGAGGACAAAATTATGTACTTTATGTTGTAGGAATGAACACAGAGGAAAAATTACATATTTATTAAATTATTTTTATTCAATTTATTTTAGTGGAATTACTTTATTTGATTTAAATGGAATTATATGAGAAATAATAATAAAACCTTATTATTCATGAAACTGTAATTTAGGTATCTTAATATCATGCATCTTGCTTTTACTTGGAAATGTCATGTTTTCATTTTTAACGAGAGACTTGCTGCCCATATTTAAAGATATATAATAAGAATTCAAAATAGTATTTGTAATATAATAAGATTTGTATCCTATGAGGGAGAACTTTGTGATAATGTAAAAAAAAAATGTGTTTTTTCCAGAGATGTTAAATGAAAGGTAATTTTTTTTAAAATGCTTGGTTCAATTCATTTCTTTAAATAAACAGAAAAAAGACTAATTAGAATGAATGATCGAAACTGTTTCTACAGTCTTAACTATAAGTGCTCGATTTGCTTTTATGGAGGTAAGACATGAAAAGAATTCTTGGTAACTGAAATTTAACTTATATCTCTATTATTATTTATTGTCACTAGAATTTTCAAAATTACATTTTTCATTAAAATGTCTCTAGGAATGTAATTCTGCCAGAAAGTCTAGTGGTCACAGAATGATTGAATTGTTTGAATGCATCGTCAAAATAGTCATCACAGAAATTTCAATTTAACTAAACAGTACATCCTTTCAAGCTTACAAGAATTTTTTTCAAATGACTATTTTACAGTCCGCTTCCTTCAATTTATATACTATTGTTTTTGTTTGCCTATTCAATGCTTCAGTCTAAGGCATTTGTTCTGTCCACTTAGCAAATTGTGTATGTGTGTGTCAATAATTATTGACCACCAAGTGGGCCAATTTTCTGTGCCAATTACAGATGGCAGGATTTGATTACAAAACTGTAATTGTGCAAATTAATTAATTCTTAAGGAAAAGGGAAATGAACGGTGGAAAGAGAATTTTTTTAATGGTACACATTTGAAAAACATCCTCATAAAAGACTATTATTTCTTATAAAAAATGAGAAGAGTAAAATCATGCTTAAGAGCAGAAGAGCACATGAGAATGAGAAAAGAATATTGGAGTATAAGTAGAGAATGGACTCTTACTGCTGGTCAAGCCACCAGTCCCATCAAAGTGACCATTGGCCAGTACTCCAGTGTAGGAAGACTTGAACCATGGGAAAAATGAGAAGAGTTAGAAGAATTCCTTGAATAGTGGTGTGTCCAATGACATCATTGTTGCTGTTTTGACCAAGCCCAAGTTAATATGCTATAAAGGACTGAAGAGAGAAAAACTGCTTTTTTTATAATAATAGCAATAATTGTAATAATAATATTCTTCAGTCTTAAGTTCTCCCAATATGCATGCCACAGACTGTGTTAATGACTCATGTATAGTATTATATAATCTTCACAACACAACCATGCAGTTCATATTATTATTCCCATTCTATACATGAGAAAGCTGATTCTTGAGAATTTAAATAACTTTGCTGAAGCCCTACAGAAAGCCCCAGCATGTCTAATTTGAAATATCTTTCATTATTTTAGTTTTTCTTTTTATCCTGATAAATACATATTGAGTTTATATATTTGATAGGAATGGTGAACAAAACTTAGTTCTCATTCTCTCTAGGGGTAATAGTCTAGAGAAGAAGGTAAAGAACTAGGCAAGTTATAAGAGTAAACCAAGATTATCTTTGAGAGAACAGAAACACAGAGTTCTATGGAAAAGCACAAGAGTCAGACCTCCTAGAAGAAGTGACATTTAGATTGAGACATAAGGTAGATGTGGTATAAGAAATGGTGAGGAGGTAAGAGTGGTCTAAGCAGAAGGTACAGAATTTGTCAAAGCGCCAAATCAAGAAAATGCATGCTGTAGTGAAAGACGAAAAATAAGTCAATTTGGACTAGATGACTGAGCTTTCAGTGGAGGATGGAGGGGAAGTAGTAGACAAGGACTCAGTCTTGGACATCCTTTGCTAAGATTGAACTTTTTATAGTAATTCAATAATGAGTTTTTGAAGCACATTAAGTGGAGATTTAAAAGATTGGATGTATATTTTTAAAAAGTAACACTCTGGAGAAAAAGTTGGAGGAAAACCAGATGCCATACAGGAGGAGACTACTGTAGAACCCCAGGAGAAGATAGCAGGGCCTTGGGGTCTAGAACTGAAAATTGGAATTCCATCTGAAAATTGGAATGGATATTGTGCTTCTTATATATTCTTTATACTCTATATAAGAAGCACAATATCCATAGCTTAATTCATTGTATGTGTGAGTTGACTGAGAAGAAGTTCAGAAACAGTCTTAGGTCTCTGGCTTGAGCAAATGAGCACAGTGGTGCTTATTACTGAGAAAGGTGAGCAAGACATGAGAATGAATCAGGTATTAGAATGGCTGTGGGAATTTTTGGAGTCTGATTAGAAGTAAAGGAATGGATTTTTTGTGTATATATATATATAATTGTGTTCAGTGAGATATATTTATATTTATAGGCACTGATACATGGTCACATCTTTGTAAAGTTATATATAATTATTTCATGCATAACAGCTCCAGTATATGACTAGCATATACTCCCTGTGTCAATTTATTCAATGTCATTACACAAAGATGCATGGCCAGAAGTCACATTACAAAATGTTGTAATGATATTTGAAGTATATGGGTAATGGAGAAGAAACAAAATCTGAAAAGTAGAGCTGGAAGCTAGTCTATGGAAAATTCTCCCAAATCTTGCAGCTCATATAGAAAATAAACCTATAAGAGGTTTTCCTAAATTTGACAACTATGAAAAAAATTTCCATGGAAGTTCCAATAACATGTAAAATTGAAAGAAACTTCTCGAAAGCTAACAACAAATAATCTTAAAAATTGATCAATTTTAATCCAGTTAACTGGAATAACTTTCTATTTTCTCTGTTAGAAATATGATTAAAAAGATGATTAAAGTGTCTGTAGCTTAAATATAATAGGAAAAAAAGCTACTATAAAGCTATATCAGTTTATTAATAAAAACCTTATTAGTTTTTGGAATTAATTTTATGTATTTGTAAGCCTTTTAAAAATTTGTAATTTGTTGTGATTTATTTTCACATTATAATTGAGTATCTATTTTTGTACCTAATTTTGCATTTGTGATTTTGAATTCTTTCTCTTAAAGAAAACTTAACAAACTATAAACCTCATACCCCACAAATCTGGACACTACCTCTGGTGAGGTCTAATGGCGCAATGCAGTGTGTAAAGGAATAGAGGGGAGGAGAATCAATGGAGACAATTATACATTTTATTCAATAACACAGTTGAGCATATGAGACCATATTTGATACCACATTAACAAGAGATCAGCTGTTCCAATATGAGGACCTAGCACACATTGTAAGCTGTGTGTTGGGTTGCCTCGAATATAATGAAGAGGAATAATCCTTTAAAATATAGGACTGAATTACATAAGGATATGATATAATATTAATAAACATGGAATCTCTGGATTAAATGTTCTCAAACTTCATTGTGCCTAAAGATTACCTGAGGAGCTTTATAAAAATTCCAATGTCTGAACTCCACCTTAAGAGAGGCTAAAAAGGAACCAGGTATTGCTTTTTTTTTTAATCAACCCAAATTCCAACTGATTCTGATGCAGATCATCCCAAGACCAACTTTGGGAAGTATTGCTTTGGAGGCAGTATGGATTTCCATAATTCAAGTGGTTTGGAGCATCTCTTAAAATTTCACCCCTCTGCTTTTGAAGAACTGAAGAAGGTAACAAAATAAACCATCTCCATTAGTTACTAATCAGGAAATATTCTCTGAAAATAAAAAAAAGTCTTCTAATATGAATAATATAAAAAAATTAAAAAAGAAAACACTGATAATGGGAACATAATGGATTTGCACACATTTATACAGATTGGTTACTTGCCAGCATGAATGTTTTTCCTTAAAAACCTCAGATATTAATTCTGCACTGAAAAAGGAAAAAGAAAATTAAAACTCAAATCACTATCTAAATTAAGGAATTTAAAACATTTTAGTGCTATGTCATATTCTTTGAAGTAGTCACCTCAGGATTCATCTCCTGTTTCCAAAATTAATTTTTCAAACTATATTTGCAACAAATATCTTAAAATTGCATTAATAACTTTTGTGATATTATTTTTAAATTAAATTTACTGAGGTGTAATTTATATGGTCAGATTATTTTGTATATAATAAATGGGGAACATCTTTCAGTCCTTGAGTGTGCAAAGTAATTTTTAGAAATCAACAAAAATGACTTATAGTCAAGTTAGATAATGAAAGTTAGAAGTAGGTTGGTCAAAAACAAGGTATGGAGGTTAAGTAATGATAATGTATCTAAATGAAGCCAATCTGGGTAAATTTTCACAAAAGAGACTTTCAAAAGAAAGAACCAAACATTTAATATCCATTCACGGTACATGTCTGTATAACACAGAATTCAAAAATACAAAAGCACTAGGTGGATTTTGGAGGTGCTGTTAGCTAATGCTTAGTTTTCTAAAGATGAGGAAAGTCCTGGAGTCCCTTGTCCAGGAGAAAGCATGGGAGCTCGGTTTGAAACCCAGTGTCCTGACCTAACCCTCACAGATAGCCTTTTTGCCTTTGGTTACAACCATACTTTTGTGAGATGGAATGTATTATTACACTCTTGATTTTTCATTTATATCAAAATAAAAATCTATGAGTTAACATTCCTTATCCTTTTTTAAACTAATAATCACCAGTTGCAGGTGTTATCTACACTTTAAATTAGAGATTGTCCCACCTAAAGAGCTATTTCAGTCATTGGTTGGAGTAGGTAAGAGAAACACATTTAGCTCTTTTTGGCACTGAAAGTAACTGAAATAATAAAATACTTTAAGGAGATGCCAAAGTACTTGATATATGTGTTCATAAGAAATCTTTGCACACAGTTGGAATTGGGTGATATGGTGTAACCGTTGGGGAATTTGTAATTATTAATTCCAAAAATATAATTGGCCTGGTAACTGTGGACTTCTACCCCAAATAAATACCCTTTATAAAGACCAACCCATTTTTGGTATTTCACATTAGCACTCCTTTGGCTGACTAATACAGAATTTGGTACCGAGGAGTGGGAAAGTGCTTTTGTAATTACCAAAATGTTGGAACGATTTTATAAATGGGTAAGGGGTATTTTTTGGAGGAATTGTGAAATGTTTGATGGAAAAGGCTTACAGTGCTTTGAAGAAACTGTTGATAGTAATATGGAGGCTAAAGAGACTTTCTATGATGCCTTAGAAGTAAATGATGAAACTACTATTGGAAACTGGAGGAAAGGCGATCCATGTTTTAAAGTTGCAGAGAACTTAAAAAGATTAACTCCTGGTGTTATATGGAAGACAGAATTTGAAAATGGCGAACCTGAGCATTTAGCTGAAGAACTTCCCAAGATAAACTTGGAGAATGTGGCTTGGCTTCTCCTTGCAGCTTATAGCAAAATACTAGATGAGCGAAATACACTAAGGACTGAACTTTTGGGCACAAAGAAAACAGAAACTGATTCCGGAACTTCC
>JAQZBX010064429.1:0-16493 GCA_029593785.1 Cabassous unicinctus | reverse complement strand
TTATTAAAACAACAAATTTTTATTGTAATAATTACATAATTATTTAAACATGTGACACTTTTAATTCTTAATATGTTAATTTTCCATGGTTACAAGTTATTAAGGATTTTCAATAGTTCTTTAGAATATAAAAGGTCCCTGGAATAAAAAAACATAGGAACAGATGAATTATGTAAATTCTATTAATTTGTGCTCTGTAGTATTTTAAATAACTTTAGATGGTGTAAGTTTGTATGTACTTTGCCTAATGTTACCCTCTTTTGAGGGTTATATTTCTATAACTATAAAGTCTGGCTCTATTAGATGCCTGGACAACATGCTCCTTCATACTCCTCTCCAGGTATCAAATCTGTCCACGTCCCTATGGACCTTGATCCACTGTATATTATTCTTGTAATATCAGGGATTTATTGTAGCCTCTTTCAAATGGAGAAATCCTCCAGAATTTGCTTTTTTGTCTAAAATACTCATAGAAAGACAGATATCATGGAGTTATTATGAAAGTAGGTAAAGATCTGCTGAGGCTTTGTGAAACACTTGCTGAGCATTCCTGCAATGGTGAAGCCAAAAATTTCCTATCCTAAGTAAAGGGGGATTTCTGCTTTCATCGATTTAACTTTTCTTATCCAAATGTTCCCTACAAATATTCATTCATAATTATGTTGATTGCCTGTAGTGGCATGTTGTGACTTCAATTTTTCAGCCTTCAATTCCACAACTTTCTTTAGAGCTCCTCAGCCTCCCCCATATTCTGAAATTCTCCTGATTTGGCAGCTATTAATAAACATTTTTTTTAAAATGACAAATGGGCAACTTACCTCTGACATGCCTGTGGAGGAAGTAACCCACAATCTGAGGACACCTAACATTATTGTCAGATCTCATGTGTGAGGATCTCCTCAAAGCCTTTATGCTAATAGTCCCACTCTGTGATTCAATCTCTTTTCCTTGCTTTCATAGGAAAACCCATTCTAAAATATATGCCATTTCCTTTAATTTTATAACTAGTCATCAATATTTGCCTGTTTTGTGTGGTGTTGATAATTTTAAATAGTATATGATTTGCCTTCCCCTTATAATGTTAATTCAAATCCTTATAAAATACAATTTTATTGGGGTTGCATGATTTATCAATATATTGTAATGTAAATAATTATATTTATAAACATAAAATTTAAAATGTATTGAATCAACTGTGACTATGAAACTTTTTTGATTACTTCTCTTTTGTAAACAAAATATTCTTTGCTAACTTGTCCTAAGCACTATAACAAATTTATCTAATCTCAAGAGAATGGCAAAGAATCCTTAACAATCAGAGGTTAAGAAAACTTGCCGTTCTGCAGGTTGAAGTCACTAAGCTCCCCAGGGCTCCTGAGGGTTATGACACAAAAGTGTCCTTCCTAAAGAATACTCATGTTTATAAAGAATCTAGAAGGACAAGTGTTCCTATGATTACAGGTAAACATGAGTTTCCCTGAGAAGTCATTCTTTGAATTTTAGTCCAGGAAGAATGAGGTAGATTCACAATTTTTGCAGTGCATATACCTGAGCAAAAGTATTATTCATGTTATAAGTGATAGACTTGTCTCCTTGCTTCCTGGGTATATTTGTATGCTTTAATGCATGTATTTCTTTAAAATGGGTAATGAAAAATTCACTGTGATGCATCTCAAGGTCATTAACATAATTATTTTAGTTGCATGTATAAATTGCTGTTCATAGAGAGTTTGAATATTTCTGATTCTCTTTTCATAGGTGATTAGTTTGAAAAATTGTACCTGATATTTTACAAATACTGAAAGTAAAATGATTCATAAATTGCAAAGATATTGAACTAGAACAACCACTATGAGTTAAATATTATATGAAATAGAACGTAAAATTTAGCTAAGAAATTCAGAGGCAGAAGAGAATTACCATAGCATTTCAAGGAATTCAACCCTAGTAATCCCAAACAGTCCTACATATATCGATGGATATGTTGAGATATCCAGTGAAGTCTTTATTTATGAACAATTTCTAATATTTATTTGTAAGATATTAGGAACAAGATACAGTCTATATAGATTTTTATTATTTATATTTATTTCATGTGTTTAACAATTGATGAGGGAAAAGTGTTTAAGTATTTCCACTACTTAAACTTGTGAAGAAAATAATTTCAAAATTTCCTTTATATAATGAGGAGCAGAGACATACCCTGAAACCTTTCTCCCTTTATGCCCAAGGCTATGCATTTAACCACCATGATGCAGTCAGAACTACAAGATATATGATAAATGTAGCATAGGGATACTTGGGAATATTACAGAACAAGTAGAAAAATGCAATCTAAGGGCATGTAGGATAAGAACAAAACTTCTAAGCATAAATATCAATGCACGGTTTTGATAAAGGGAATTTTAAAATTATCTGGAACTTTGGTTATGTTTAATAAATAACACTTTAGTTAAATATTATCAATGTAAACACTGAGTGTTAGTTTAATATTTAATAAAATCTCTGCTTAAAAGACATTCTCTTCATCTTCATATATTGAGGATGTTAGAAGAAATACTCATAATCAAAAAATTATGATAGAAAAACAATTTGCCAAAACATATTGTAAGTGCTAGAAATTAATATGAACATAATTAATTAAAGTAAAAATAATTATTGTTATCCAGATAAGATTCTAACCATTGTATATGATTTAATAATTACAAATGGATTATATATATAAAGAATAAATAAATATACAGTTTCTAACATTTTTATTCTTACTACTGCTCTTTTCTCTGTTTTCAACATATAAAAATAATTAGTTCTGAAATGTGGCTTTTAAAGATAATTAGTTTTAGAATTGAAAGGATAATTAAGATTGAAATAATATTTGTTTATGCTGTGGTATATTTCAAAAGTAAAATGGTTGTGGCTACAATTGCTATTTTGAGGGAAAAGATTTCAGTAATATATAGAAAACATGTAGGCAGATGCTTGTACAGAAATATGGGTCTTCCTCAAATATTGGAATTCATGACTGATGAGGAGTGATTTCATGTGGGATTATTTTCTTAGATTTCTTAGATACTGTGTGCAGGTTATAAGGTAAATTACAAAGAAAGGAAGGGAACTGTGGTAAATACTGCAACAGGAACCTGGAATCAATTAGATTTTAAGAGAATCAAATCTGTAATTGATGTTGCCGTTTAGAGGAGGGCAAGGGCTCACACTCACGTGTTATAGAACAACTGAAATGAAGGAGTGGTGACACCTGATCCATCTAGTCGCCATCATGAAAACAATTCTGAGAAGACTCTCAGAAGCATTTATTAACTATGTCACAGAAACCAATTTTTATTCAGCAGGCCTAAGATTGGGAGATATAAGCAAATATCCAAGTCACCTGGTACATGAAGACAATCACAGTACAGTGTTCAAACAAATGTGCTCATGCAGTGGATCTGCTATAGAGCATATCTGAGATGACAATTCACTAAGGAAGGAAATGAGAAAATAATTCTTGCATATGTCCAGGTCCACTTTGAAAAGATATTTTACTGAAATAGTGTAAATGACTTAATAAATGAAAAAGTTTATGAGCCTCATTTTAGATCACTCAATGTATGGATTATCTGATCCTATGAATGTTGACATTAACATATAAAAGAAGAGTTAACGAAAGAAAGTGAAAAGGAATATGTGAATTTATTGGTTTCTAAATACTTGTGTCCATTTCTCTAAGCTGAATTCTTCATGAGAAACCATATATTGATACCAAGAGTGACATTTTATTTGGGAGTAATATGGGTTATCTGCACTGAGATTTTAGTATTTTCTTATCATTTTAGACTTTGACTATAGGGAGATGGAAACATATTAGGGAAGATGGACAATCTCACTATATTCTCAGAATTCCTCCTCATGGATATCTCAACCTCCAAGACCAGCAAGGTCTGATGTTCCTAATGATGTATATGGGAACCCTGACAGGGAATCTTCTGTTATTGTCCTGGTAGGTGATCCACATTTACATCATCCAATGTACTTTTTTATAGGCAACTTATCCCTCATAGACCTTTGCTGCATTTCAGGTACTGTGTCCAAAGTGATTGTGAATTCTCTGACAGGTACCAACTTGATTTCTCTTCAAGCATGTGCAACCCAGATTTTCCTGGTAGTCTTCCTTGTATGCAGAGTTAGCCTTCCTGGTGGTGATGCCCTATGATCACTATGTTGCCTTTTGCCACCCTCTGCACTATGGGCTCACCATGACCCTGCATCTGTGCATACAGGCAGCTGGTGTCTCATGAGCAAGTGGTGTCCACACAGGCACCATGTTCAAGATTCCATTCACAGAGTCCAAAGTGATCCATCAATATTTTTGTGATATAACGAAAATTTGAAGGATCTCATCTCCAGATGTTCAGTTTTCTGAGTCGATGGCCTTAACTATAAGTGTTTGTATTGCATTAGAATGTTCTGCTTTTATGATTAAGGCATAAATTGTTATATTTTCAATGGTGGTTAGGATGCACTCTCTGGAAGCCTGTAACAAAGCCCTAGCCACCTGTACCCCACAGTTGGCAGTTCTCACTTTGTAATTTCTGGGGTTAATGCTGCCTTTGGTCCAATTTCAAATAAACCTTCTCTTAAAAACCTTCTCATAGCCATGTTCTACACCATGGTGCCCCCGTTCATAACCCCCATCATCTATAGTCTGTGGAACAGAGAGATTAATAGTGCTCTATTCAGAATGTTCCACAGATATTTTGAGTTCCCAAGCAGGGTTTTTCTTGATTAAACAATTCTAAAAATTATTTGAATGAAGTTTAATTTATATGTGATATATGTTCTAAATTTGAATCTACCCATAATAACTGTCTGGGATTTTGTACTCTGCATGTATTTTGTTGTTTCATAAGTTAATTTGTTGTTTCATATGCCAGCTATATATCTGCTTCTAATTTTTTCAACTCCAAACATTTGTGTAATTCCCATTCTTCTGGAAAACATATTCCACAATTTAAAAAGTGTTTTGAATAACATTTTGAATATTATTGAGTGATGTCAAGGAAAAATAAGCTTTGGAGAAGACTATGGGTGAGTGCCATAGTAAGTGTCTACACATTTGAGAGAAGTTCAAGTTATAGAATACTGCTACCATGGAAGGGAATATTGAAAGTTTTGAATAAGTAAGCTTAATTAAAATTGCCTTCTTTGCATTCACCTTTCTACAATGTCTGCACAATATAAGGTGTTTAAAATTGAGAGGCATTTGCAGAATTAAAGACACAACTGCAGAATTAAGGACACAACAATGATACAGCACTGATATGTGTGTTAAAGCTTCATCCCTCATTCAAAAGAGGACTACAAAAACCAGAACCACAACACAGAATTTTAACTGGAATCTTAAATAACAGATGTCTCAGGATCTGAATTCAATTGATAGCACATATATTTCAAAAGGTCCAGGTTTGAGCAAAGGTTATCACAGACACAAGGAAATTTTATGTGATGGTTCAGGCAAAGGAGAATATTAAGACACTAGTAACCATCAAGGAGTTGGAATTTAAGACTCCCTGTCTAAGTGGCCAAAAATAGAAAATTTTTTTCTCTTGCTCTTAATGCATGCCCATTGTGTTTTGGTTATACAAACTTTTAATTTTAATAGAGTAAGATTGAGGTGGATTCGATTACACTTAACCTTTCAGTGCTCCTCCTTATATTAAGATAGTGCTCCAATTTCCCATGGATATAAAACTAGACCATGTATCTGGCTTTTTCACACTAAGTGACAAAGAAAAAAATAGTGTAGATTAAAGAGAGCATTATAATTTGCCCTAATCTGTTTTCTATTTGACATTTGGGTGGAGGATTTTCCATTAGCCTGGTTTCTACAGTAAAGGGCACAAAATGGGCAGGAATACTGAATGAGTAGTTGTCCACTGAATATTGGGAGTTCACTCAAGTAGAACATAGCCTAATGCAATGTTTACAATGCCACACAATAATTTAAACTGGTTGCACCAATTGATGTACTCATCATTAGGATTTGCAATTTCTCTTTTCTTGACATCCTTGTTCATATTTTATATATTCAGATATTTCAAGTGTTTTTATTGCACTTAGTATTTGTATGTGTACAAATATATGTATATGTATGTATATGTATATGAGTATGCATGTATATACTTATATAGAATTGTTCTAAGCTTGAAAGTTTTAATGTACTTTAATGTTAGTCTGTAATTGTTTTCTCTGAACTTTCTGTCTATATTTTTTGTGACAGATACATTTTCCTGATTTGTTTATTATCCATGATTATCTGTATATAGTTTGAGGAAAAGAAATTATCAAAACTCTTCTAATAAATAGTAAATATTTTTGCATTGTGGTTTGCATTGTTTCTTGTATAAATAATACATGAAATACAAGACAAATAGCTTGAAATCATGGAGATATTATCCATTAATAGTCTCTAAATCTGATACAGTTTTGACTTATAGTGACCTTTAATATATATCATTTGTGTATACTGATGAGGAGTGAAATGTACTTTTATGCTATATGAATATCCACTATCCAAGTACCATTAACTGAAAAGTAAATATTAATGAAACTACCCCCTACTTTCTCTGTAATATATTGTGTTTCTAATGGATGACACCTGAAGCTGTGATCTTTAAGCTGTAGCATTGAACACTGGAGCCTTAGAAAACTAGATATCAACCGAAGAGGTGAATTAAAATAATAGTTTCTATGAATTATTTCTTTTTAACTTCAGGAAGGTTACACTTTCCAGGGAAGGAATATTAACGAAATAAGAATCTCTATATTTCAGTAAACATGAAAAAATGTAATTCAAGTTTTAGACAGTATTGTTTTGCTTTGGAACTGTGTTTACCCCAGAAAAACATGTCCTTAAAGTTAATCCATTCCTGTGTCTGTGAACCCATTATAAGTTGGGCCTTTTGATGTGATTACTTCAAGATGTAACCCACTACAATCAGAATGGGTCTTAATCCTATTACTGGAGTCCTTTATAAGTAGAATGAAATTCAGAGAGAGACGTAAAGCCATAAATGAAGATGCCATAAGCCAAACATCAACAAAACCCAGAAGAGAATGGAGAGACCAGGAGACACTGCCATGTGGCAAACTATGGCACAAAGATCACCAGCAACCAGCCAGAACACCACAGTCTTTGATTTGGAAGGTCTTTTAGCCTTAAAACTGTAAGTTAATGAATTCACATTACTTAAGTCAACCCATTTCAGCGTAGGAAACTAAAAGAAGCAAACTCAAGGAAGTGGATAAATATTAATAGATGTTCAATTAGTTTTTTAAAACAGCTTTAGCATTCAAAATTTTATCAATATTCAACATGATATTCTCACTTTAAACTGTTAATTTGAAAGGAAGAAATAATTATTTTCCAAATCATATTTAGATTTCAATGAGTAATTATAAAGATAGTTTCAATGTTATGTAAATAATCCAGGATACTAGAGGTTTAATGTGTTTTTCTTTTCATAACATTTTCTTCCATCTTACAGGTAATTGTAATCCTGGCTGCCAATGCAGGGACAAGCATGTGTATCAACAGTTTAATACAAAATTTCGTGTTTGCAGTACAATTCAAAATATCCCATACCCCTTCTGTGGTGGCCCTCTTTGTAGTACTGTTTTTAAGACATGTAAATAAAGTCATCATTCATTAAGAGAAGACTGATTCACTTAATCTTCTTTGACTAATAAAATGAGAGCAAAAGTAATGTGTGTAGATTTAAGAGCTAACATATGTATTTCTTTATGGGATCTTTTAAATACACCAAGACAACCACTAATATTGCATATATATGGTTCTCCAATAACCTGCATTTTGAATGTGGATCACACATAACAAAAGTATAGAAAATGCAAAATGGACACGTGTCATGAGAGGAAAATAATCACTGTGACTCTCAGCACTGACTAAAAGTTTATTCCTTACTGCAAACTAAACAAGTCTTAGCTAATACTATAACAAATGGTTTTCCAAAGCAGTTGTAGCAAATTATCCACACAAACAAGCAATACATCCACCTCACTAGCAATTGGTGCATCCAGGTATATTTTTTTCCATCCTACTGATTTTGTGTATTACCATGTCATTATACATTTTATTTTCAGTCAATACCAAGTGTGAAAAATATATTTCTATATTTAAAATATGTGATTTTACTCCATTTCAGAATTGCTTTCTAGTCTTTAAAGGTTAATTTAAGTAGTTTAAGATATCAATTTCAATGCCTTTGTTTTGGTTCTAGAGAAAGAAATTCTTCATTTAAATGCAGTCAAATTCAGAAATAATTTACTATAGTGTGTGTTTTTGTATCTTTTTCTCTCTCTTCCTTCTCCTCCTCCTCTTCCTTTATATCTATAAAATTGCTTCCTGATTTAAACTACTGAATATATCTACAAAACTATTTCAATACTGGTTTGCTTTCAGGGAAATTTTAATTTTCTCACAAAGTCTGCTATATCTAGGCATATATCTGTGTGTGTGTTTTTTGTGTGTATATACTTATATACACATATATACATGTATACATACAACATAAAATTTCATGTTATTTCTATTAAATTTAAATTTTTATCTTTAGTTGCTAATTATTTCACATCTGATATAACTAATATAAGGTTGAGAACAAGAAAAATATATTTGCAATGATTTATTCATTATTTACCTGTTTTCATGTCTAATCAATGCCTATTTTTACATTTAAATATTACCATATGTTTTAGTGAACAAATAATACAAGATTTTTCCAATAAAATATTTATTAATTTTATATATTATACTTTTGCATATAAAATAATAAGGAAATAATTTACAATGCTATATTTCTGAAGGGACATTTGAATTAATTTTATAATTTTTTATTTAGAATTCTTTTTTAATAAAATTACATGTGTCATCATATGAAATTTACGCTATATCCACTTAAAAGTCATTAGAAATTGTTTAATAAATTTACAGATGACTTCCCATATTTTCTTAAACTCTTTAATTTGATTTGTATTACTTATCATTTCACTAATTTGGCAGCTACCATCATCTTGTCATTTTATGCTTTAACTGCAGTGTATCAACAGACATGGAAAACCTCACCACTTCATGATATCTTAAGTTCTCTGGAGATTTTTTCTAGTGATTTAACTGGGAGAAATTACTAGAAACCTTTTGACAATTATTGTCATTGTAACCAATCCTGAGCCACACTCTCCAATGTGCTTCTTTATAAGAAATTTATGCCTCATATCTCTTTGTTGAATTCCATTTACTGTACCCAACCTAATTGTGAATTTTCTGGCAGAGAGTAAACTAATTTTTCTCTCTGAGTTGCTGTCTTATGACCATTATATTGCCTTCTGTCAACTTTGGCAAAATGTGCTCACTATCACCGCTCCTCTGTACATGCAGGCAGCTGGTCATTTATGGGCCACCGTGCTCTCTGCTATCCAGACTGGTACTATATTCAAGCTTTTCTTCACACAAATATGGTCTATCAATTCTTCTGGGATATTCTTCACATTTTGAGGACCACATCTTCATATATTAGCTTATCTGAGTCATGGTCCTAGCAATAAGTGCTTAAATTTTAGTCTGTTTTTTTATTTAGGTTTATATTATATCTAAATATATTTTCAGTGGTACTTAGGATACATCCTATAGAAGCTGGTAACAAAGCTTGACCCAACTGTTCCCCATAAGTGGACATTCTCAGTTTTTCAAATGTCTGTTTCAAGTGTTCTCTTAGGTCTGGCTGCAGATAATGCACCATTTAAATGCCTTGCTACAGCCATGTTCTAATCCAGGGTGTCCCCAATCATGAACCCCATTACCTACATTGTGTGGTACATGGAGATTAAGAGTTCTAGGCAGAATGTTCAACAGTTCTGTAGCAGGGATTTTGGGTTGTGTAGCAGGGATTTTTGGATTACAAATTCTTAAATACACTATTTTAAAATTTTTAAATTGTACATGATCTGTGTTCTTCAGTTTCATTCTCTTCTGTAATATCTACTGTTTTGCTATTTATACATCCTGAATTGTTTACTTAAGTGTTAGTGATCTGTATATCCCTCTGTCATAGTTATTCATATTCTATACTTCAAGAGTGTAACTCATGTATTCTTCTTAAAAACTCTTTCAACATTGTTAAAACATTTTGGAAAATATTTTGGATGATTTTTAGTTTTGGAAAATAATAATATCATATGTAGAAGCATACAGGATTGTACCACAATAAGTGACCACATGTATGAGAGAATTTCAAATTACAGGATACTGCCACCCTGGAAAATAATATTGAGTGTTTTGAATTAGGGAATTCAATTCAAATTGTTCTCTTTGTATTCACCTTTCTATAATGTCAGCACAAATTTAAAAAGTGATTAAAATAGGTACACAGTCACAGAATTAAGGACACAATAAAGTTACAGGAAACAAAGTATGACATCACGTTGAAATGACCATGCCTTCTTATCAACACCTTAATAGATGCCTATGTCTTGAAATTGCTTCAAGTTGCTGGATAATGTCACTCTGTAAGATAATATTGTGCCTTTTAATTAAGAGAAACTTCCTCTTTTAAATGCTTTCTTTACATTCACTCTTATACAAGTGTCTTGGATGAGTGATAAAGTGAAGAGAACTGATACTCCACTGAGGAATGAAGAGAAGATAAGGGTTTGGTGCTTAGACCTGTGCTAAAGTTGGAAACTGAGAAGAGTTGCTTCCCTCCTTGAAAATGTGACTGTTAAAACCATGTCCTTCAACACAAAGTATTTTAGGAAATTTTTATTCTCTGTTTGAGCTGTGGGTGGAAAATTGTACCCTATGCTCTTTATGTTTAAGCTTTCTCCATAATGAAGTACAAAGAATCAGTAGAATGGAGTGTGATGTAGCAATAGAAGGTATTAGATATTTCATTCAGTATACCAGACATTGCTTGTTATATGTGACATACTTTTCCCCCAAAATGAGATATTATAGCATAGCTTCTCAAAATGGAAAGAATTTTATTACCTAATTATCATAGGCTGAGCCAGCATTCTAATTCATAAATTATGTATCTATCTATTAAATCAGAAATGAATCCCAGGTAGATTGCCATTATATATTAGAATCTGTACCAAAAAAAATTCACTTTTAGAGAGACTATGATCATTCATTTTATTCTTCATTCTATGACTGGTAAAATGACAGTCTGAGCCCATATGGCTAAGTGTTTATTACTTATTTGATATGAAAAGTGCATGTATATCATGAGTTTATGTTGTCCAAAAGTAATAATCCAAGTAAAAGTTTGATATATGATCATATTCCTCTAATGCCTACTAGTCTTATATTTTCAATATTTGAAAAATTTAATACTCCATATGCAGATTTTTAAAATGATTTGAATCTACCTGTATCATCTTTACCAATGTTTCCTTGTAAAACACATCACTGTCAATTTTATATTCCAGTTTCACTCTTAGAATAGTTGGAGTTTACATTTCCAGATGTTCATATTCAATAATATGACATTTTTTGTAATATCTTAATTTATATTTCAAATTCAATTTTATGTAGAATTATCAATATATATATATTTGAATATGTATATCTATTGTATTCCTAAGCATAGAGGTTGATAAAATCTGGCACTGTTCTTTATCTTCATTTTTTTCATTTCTATCTAAAATGTGATATTGAATATTATGATTCTGATCTTGTGCCTTGATATTTTGGAGTATGTGTTTTTAATTTGTATGTCAGCATGAGATGATCTATATCAAAGGTGGAATTTACATTTTCCTGTTGAATATTTCCTAGACTTTTTAAAATAATAACCTGAATATCATTTTTTAAAAATAATTTATTGAAGTATATCATTCATACATGAATATACATAAACTATAACTGTTCAGTAAACATTGTGAACTTACAAAACATTACATGCTCACACACATCACCCCACCACAAATACTTTGCCTTGTGAAACATTTCTTAACAAATTATGAAAGAGCATCATCAAAGTATTACTACTAACTATAGTCCTTATCTTACTCCACTATACATTTTTTAAAGGATTTATTTAGTTAGTTTTATCCATTTTTACCCCCACCCCTTTTTCTTGTTTTTGTGTCCATTTGCTGGGCAACTTTCTGTGGCCATTTCCTGCACTCTTTTCTCATCCTTCTCCTCCTGTCTTCACTGGGATTCAATCCTCAGAATCTCTGATGTGGGAGAGAGGCATCCTACCAACTGTGCCACCTTAGTTCCTGGTTTTTCGGCACATCTCGTCTTGGCTCTTCCTTGTGTCATTCTCCTGTTAAGTCATTATCTTGCCGTGTGGCTCACAGGGCCTGATGGGAGAACTGCACATGGGGCTTAATGACACACCCACTTCTGGGGCCTGGTGCTACACCCATGCATGGGGACTGATGGCTCACCTTCTCGCAGGGCCTGGAGGCAAACCCATGCATGGGCCCAGGGGAGCTCACCAACTTGCAGGGCCTGGAAGCACACTTACACATGGGGCCTGGAAGCATACCTCTGCACAGGGCCTGACAACTCACACACTCACAGGACCTGGTGGCACAACTGCACACTGGGCCTGATGGCTCACCTGCTCACAAGGCGTGGCTTCATACCCACGCATGAGGCCTGATCATACATTCACTTATGGGTCCTGGTGGCACAACTGTGCATTGGGCCTGGGGAGCTCACCCACTTGCAGGGCCTGATGGTGCACCAATGCATGGGGCCTGGTGGCCCACGCACCTTCTATATTTTTCATTTTTTAATTTTTACCAGGAGGTCCCAGGGATCAAACCCAGGTCCCTCCATATGGGAGATGGATGCTGAACCATTTGAGCCACATCTGTTCCCCTACTATATCTCTTAAGTTTGACCAAAGATACCTAGAGTTACAGTCTTTTCCCTTACAGGATGGTCATATAATAAATCACGCTTAGTTTATCACCAGCATTCTTAAAATCAGACCTAGGGAGAAAAACTAGGTCTGGGGACACAGACATGGTTTCTAATATAGCAAATGTTTAGCCTACTCTGATTATCACAAAATCAGGACAGCAAGAATGTTCACAACCCCAATATCATTTCTTTCTCAGGAGCAGGATAAACTTTTACACCTACATGTTTTCAACATTTTAAATTTATGTATATATCATAAAAATTTTCTTCAAACTTTTCTTAAATCCCAAGAGATTATTTAATGCTTGAATATGTGCACATTGAAATATATAGTTTTTTAGCTATTTTTAGTTTTAGATTTATGTTTCTCATAGTAAAGATTCAAAATCATTCTTTATGTGTAAACACACACATGCATGCATACATATATAATTTCATGCTATTGTCAATTACTTCTTTAAAATCTCATTTTCTATTTGTTCTTTCTAGTTTATACGTGTTTGATATTTCCTAATTGAATTTTGCATAAAATTGCTTTCTCCATACCTATTAAATAGTATTTTTATTTCATGTATGGAATAGTTTTTATCTTCCACATTTAAAATGTTATCTGCTGCTATCAGCTGTTTTGTTGTTTCTTTAAGGATTCTCATGCATTGTATTTTATTTTTCTCACCTCACTGTGTTGTTTAATAAAAGTAGTTAGGGTGATCTTATTAGTCTAATGATCTATCAGGTGAATCTTCCCTAGTGTATATTTTAAATTCTATGATATTTGACTTTGGAGAATTTCTTTTTGCTTGCTACATTTTCTCATAGTGAAGATTTGACAGTTCTAGTCTTTGCTAAATTTTCCGTCATGAATGGGTATGTAATTGTAATGATTTCTCACTCAATGGAAATGATCCCATAATAGTTCTCCTTTAAGCTCTAACATGGATTATCATATTTAATATTTCAGTTTTCAGTAAAATACATTTATGTGATAATAAAATGAGGCCATGATATATTGCATTTTTTACATCACTCTAATATTTTGTGGAAATTTGAAAAGGATAGTCTTTGAAATGCCTAAATTCTTTAGCATATCTCCTTGTATTCTATTAAATTCTAATTTTCCAACAATCCTTCCCCAACATCTCCCTGTCTTCCATTTGTAATTTGTAATGGTGTTAAAGAAATAAAAGTAACTCAAATAAGAAAGGAAGAAGGAAAACTTTCACCCTTTGCTTATGACATGACCCTATATAGAGAAAATCCTGTAAAATCCACAACAAAGCTACTATAATTAACGTAAGAGTTTCAGCAAAATGATGGGATACAAGAGTAATATACAAAAATAAAAACAATAGTGCTACTATACTGTACTGATGTGCTATCTAAGGAGGAAATAAGAAAAAAAATCATGCATTTATAATCGTGGCTAAACAATCAATTATTTAGGGATGAACTTAATCCTGGACATAAAGTATGTGTATTCAGAAAACTACAAAAAAATTGATAAAAGAAATTGAAGATTTAAATAAATGGAAGGATATTCCATGACCAGGGATTAGAATACCAAATATCATTGATGCCAATTCTACCCACACTGATTTATAGGTTCAATGCAATCCCAATAAATATCCCAAAGCCTTTTTTGCAGAAATGGAAAAGCCAACTATCAAAATTATTTTGATGGGTAAGTGGCCCTGAATCACCAAAATATTTTTAAAAAGCAAAAGTTTGAGGACTTTCTCTTCCTGATGTTAAAGCATATTACTTTGTTCCAGTTATGAAAAACAGAATGGTTATGGCATAAATACAGACAGATTGACCACTGGGACAAACTCAAGTGTTCAGAAATAGACCATCACATCTCCAATCAAGGGATTTTTGACACAGCTATCAAGCCCTTCCAGCTGGGCCAGAAATGTCTATTCAACAAGTGTTGCTGGTAGAACTGGATATCCATAACCAAAAGAAAGAAAGAGGATCCCTATCTCACATGTTATACAAAAATTAAATGAAAACAGCTCAAGGACCTAAATATAAAATTGACGAACACAAAATTTCTAAAAGAAAATGTAGAAAAACATCTTCAAAATACTGTCATAGGCAGTTGTTTCTAAAACCTTACCACCAAAGCATTAGCAACAAAAGAAAAAGTTGATAAAAGGGACTTCCTCAAAATTAAACACTTTTGTAACTCAAAAGACTTTTTCAAAAGGGTGAGAAGGCAGCTGGCAAAATGGGAGAAAATATTTGGCAATCACATATCCAATAAGGATTTACTATCCATGATATATAAAGTGATCATACAACTCAACACTAAATACAAGCTACCGAATATAAAAATAGGCAAAAGACTTTAAAAGACAATCATCCCATGAAGAAATACAAATGGTGAACAAACACATGAAAAAAATGTTGAACATCACTATCAATGAGGGAAATGCAAGTCAAAACTACAATGGGATATGTTTTCATATCTATTAGATTGGACATTATTAAAAAGTCAGAAAACTGTAGGTTTTTGAGAGGATATGGAGAAACAGGATGCTTATACACTGTTGGTGGGAGTGTAGAATGGTACAGCCACTGTGGAGGACTGTTTGGCAGTTCCTAAGGAAGATGAATATAAACTTGCCATGTGACCCAGCAATATTATTACTAGGTATGTACACAGAAGAACTGAGGGCAGAGACATGAACAGAGATTACACACTAATGTTCATAGCAGTGTTATTCATGATTGCCAATAGTCAGAACAACCCAGGTGTCCATTAACAGCTGAATGGATAAAAAAAAATTTGTATACACAAGATGGAATATTATATAGTGGTCAAAAGAAATGAAGTTGTGAAAAATATGACAACATGAATGAACCTGGAGAACATTATGTTGAGTGAAGCAAGCTAGACACAAAAGGACAAGTACTGTATGATTGTGCTTTTTTGAAATAAATATATTATGTAAGACCATGGAATTAATAATTAGAATACAGGTCACCATAAAATGGAATGACAGTAAAGAATGGAAAGCTGAGGGTTAATCTGTGCAGAACTGGTAAAAATGAATGTTTGTAAATCTTTGGAAATGAATAGAAATGGTGAAAGCACATCATAGTGTTTGTAACTAGCAGAGCTATTGTACAGGCACAACAGTGGTTGAAGGTTAAATCTAAGGGCATGTATATTACTAGAAGGAAAGCTAAAAACTGTAACATCGGACTGTATAACATAGTGAATATTTATGTAAATTTTGAATATGTGTGATATTTATTATATAAGACTGTTTCTACAAAATATAAATACAAATAAACTAGAGAGATGGAAACAGGAAAACAGCTGTGTATGGTAGGGGAAGCATAGAGAAATTGAGAGGTTATGAGGTATTTTTTGCATTTGTTTATTTTTATTAGTATTCAAGTAATTAAAATTCTATAAAAATGATTGAAGTGATGGATATACAACAATGTGATTATACTGAATAGTTTTGATCGTACACTTTGGAACGATTTATACTTTATTTAAATGTGTGTGCATGTATATATA
>JAQZBX010064428.1:0-16497 GCA_029593785.1 Cabassous unicinctus | reverse complement strand
AAAAAATGCCATAGCAACCCTGAGGAGATACGAGCTGTCTCATGTTTTTGCTATTTGAAACACATTTAGGGAACAGAGGGAGCTAAAATGGGTATGATTGGCAAAGGCAAGTCATAGCATCTATAGAATAATGCCAAGATGTGTAGCATGAGTAGATTCAGATGTCATAAATAAAATTAACATATATAGGAATAGACAATGCAAGAATAGAAGGTAGAAATAGTTTGGAGTTGACTTTTAGATACCTGTGGAAGAACCTGTAGCATATTGACTAGAATATTGGCATAGGTTTTATAAAAACATGGGTTCTAATTATTTTCTTTGTTCTTTATTGGCTATACGACCTTGAAAAATTACTTAAACTAGGAAGCCTTAGTTTCTTCATATACAGAATTTAAATTAATAATATTTGTATTTGAATCAAGGATTTTTGCAAGGAATAAATATGATAATACATGTTAGACTAACATTAAAACTTTACCTGTTAACAAAGTTCAGTTATTCTTCCTTACACTTCCTCCTCCTCAGCCTTTTCCTCATTCTCTTCACTCAAATACAGATGTCCCCTGGCCTTTTTAAATCTAAAACACATGAAGTAATTCATTTTGAGAGGCAGATTAGGGAAGCATCATCGTAAAGGTGACTGTTAAAATTATGGAAGTGGATGAGAGTATCTGGAAAACCAGAAAAGTCAGAAGGGAAGTGACATTTTACAGAGCCATGGGAATGCTAAATTTCAAGGGATGAGTGAAGAAAGAAATTTCCACTAACTGGTTTGAGAGTGTTCAGACAGATAATAAGTGTATTAGTCACAGTTCTCTCGGGAAACAGAATCAACAGGCGATATCTGTTAATAATATGAGTTTTTTTTATAAGATTCTCACATGCAACCGTGCAGATGCACAAGTCCAGGTTCCTCAGGCAGACTGCAAACCAGGGCCTCCAATGAAAAATCCAGTGAAAGCTCCTTGATGAGTTTCTAGGAGAAGTTGGCTGTCCAAAGACGAGCTGGGAAATTCTCTCCGAATGTTGAAATCACTTCCCCGTTTAAGGCATTCAACAATTGAATAAAAGTGTCATCCACTGCTCATGCAATCTCCCTGATTGATGCAGATGTAATCAGCCATCCATGCAGTAAACTCACTGGTGATCAAAGTCCATAAATGCTTTTGTATTACAATTAACCCAGTGCTTGCGGGACCAAATACCTGGACACAATTACCTGGCCAAGTTGACACATAAGCCTAACCATCACAATAAGCAACTCACAAAAAAGTTTTCATTAGATCCAAAGCTGTGAGGAATTTCAGGAAGACATGTCTAGTTTTTAATCACAATAGTTAGATTTATATAGAGCATAAATATGATAAAAATATATATGCTGTTTCAAATTTTTAAAGAAAGGAAGAAAGACAAAAAGTAAACATGTCTCTTAAACTCAACATCCTAGAGCTCATTGCTGGGGAAGTTTTCCCTGATAACTGTGGACAGAAGGCTGGAGGAGACAGAGTGTGTCTACTCTGTTGGACTAAAATGGAAGGAAAAAATATATAATAGTTATGAAAGAGTGGTGCTGTATTGATAAGGTTGTTTTTTGTTTTTGTTTCAGATTTCTACCTTTTTTCTCTGGGGATCTTTTGGCATGTGTATAGGTGAGCCAAAATAGAAAAAGGACAAAACAGATTGCTGAGGAAACTAAATGTTTCTTATAATATCACCATTAAAATAGGCAGGGAAGTGGATGTGGCTCAAGTGGTTGGGCATCCATCTACCATATGGAAGGACCCGGGTTCAATCCCTGGGACCTCCTGGTAAAATAAAAAAATAAAAAAAATTTTTTAAAAAAGGCAATAATGATTGTATCTTCAACAACTCAAACCTGTCTAACCCTCTGCAGTGTAGCAAGAATGGGACACAATGAAGTGCCGGAGAACACTTGCCCCTAAGTGGGTTCTTCAATTTGCAGGATAATATGAGGATGATGATGATATCCAATCATATTGCTCTTATTTGTCATCTACTTAATCACCCAGTCATTGGAAAGATAATAGAATTTACCGTTTCTCAAATTCATTCCCAATCTGATATAGGCACTGATGGTTGCTTTTGGAGCCTCCATATTGTCATTGAATGAAGGTAAGGACAACATTTTAGTTTCCTAGGCTGCTCAAGCAAAGGGATGGCTTAAACAGTGGGAAATTTTTAGCTCATGGTTTTGAGGCTAAGAGAAAGTCCAAATCAAGGCATCATCAAGGTGATGCTTTCTTCCTGAAGACTGCGGCATTCTGGGGCTGGCTGCCAGCAAACTTTGCCTTAGCTTGTCACATGGCAAGATACATGGCATCCCTTTCTGGCCTCTCCATTCTCTTCCAAGTTCCATAGACTTCAGCTTCTGGCTTCTCTCTCTATGGCTTTTTCTCTTTCTGACTGAATTTCATTCTGCTTATGAAGGACTCCATTAATAGGTTTAAGACCCATCCTGGGCCACACCTTAACTGAAGTAACCTCATCAAAAGATTATTTTACAATGTTTTACATTCGCAGAAATGGATTAAATTTAAGAACATGTTTTTCTGGGGTAGGGCACATACAGCTCCAACCTTGATGTGAATTACCATATAAAAATAAATCAGTTAATTTGTGAATTAATATTATTATTATTACCATCATTATTTATAGTGCCTTTGTATAAGAATAAAATTAAAGGGGAGCATGTTTTAATCACCTCCTCTGCACCCATTTGATGAAGGAGGTATTCCTGTCCTATAGTTATGGGGGCTGAACGCTTAACACTGACACTGGACAGATGAGATTGACAGTAGCTTATTGGTCGTATATATTCATAACCCAGGGAGGAAAACACTGCATGCCATGCATGGTCACGTGAGAATTTCACTCAGGAACAGAGTGAACAACCAGAAGCAGCATGAGGCTTTGCATTGTCAAGAGAGTGGGGTTATTCCATAAGAGGAAGGGATTGGTTTGTTTGAATAAATTCATGGGCTGGCAGAGAACCAAAACCTACTTCCCATGAATGAGCAGGAAATGCACCTGTTCCTCCTAATAAGGACAGTTGTTGGCTAGGGGGCATTATCCATGGGAGCAGAGTGGGAAGGGGAACTTGTGGCTAGGCCATTCGAGACCTTTCCAGTTTCATCAGATATCCAGGAAGCACATGATATTGAGCGTTAACTTTTGGTATTACGCCACAGATCAGTGGCATTATTTTCCTACCAAATCACAGATTGGAAACAGTCTTGTTACTAGTCCAAGAGCCTGTGTGATAAAAAAGCACACTTCCTCAAAATATTTTACTGTCATATGCAGGATAATTGCCATACTATCAATACATACTATCATACAAATCAATGTTGACAGCAATAGGAGGACATCCTCTGGAGCTGGGCAAGTCACCATAATACATATAATTTATGGCTCTGGTTAAAATCTTTCAGCTAGTTTTGAGTTAGAAAATGAGAGGATGTCATAGATTGTAATATCCAAATTAATATCCCTGAATTTTAAAATAAGTTATGATAGACAAAATAATGACCACTACGAATAAATACATGTTTTTATATTTCTGTGTATTTGCGGGGGGGTGGGGGAGAAAATTTTAAATTAATAATCAAAATACCAAAAATTGCTACATTCTTCAATTTGGAACAAAGAATGTATTTGTTTTCAAAATCCAAATTTAAATGTATTCAAAAATAATAATGCATTCATAATTAAGATATTAATGTATTAAATAGTAAAATATTTAAAACCATTAAAATATTTTAAAAGTTTCAATATTTTAACTGAAGTTAAGTTGAATTTATTATAGAAGCACTATCAGTTATGTAAAATCTCCATATGTCCTATAAAATGACACATGATGCTCTTAAAATTTTTTACATTAACTCTTTTCAGAAAGAAATAGGTACTGATTTCTTCATATAGAATAGTGGCATGGTAGGACAGGTCCAAAAATAATGAATCCGTAAGCTTAAAATTTGCTTCTATTTCTCACATATTGAGAGTGACAAAATTCCAAATTTTAAAGAGGCCTCCAGAGATACACATATTCTGCACAGTAGCTTGAGTTGAGAGTCTCTTACATCAGAGGAAATTGAAATATCATTAACAGAGAAAAACATCTCCTAGGAGTGCACATAAATTCAACATTTCAGTTCCCAATCCTACGATAAATGCAGATTGCTCTATTTATCACTGATCTCATTATTTAGGGTCTTGCAATTCATAGAAATGCATATATTATAGTGGTTACCAAAGCAGTTGTTAAAGAATTACTTTGTAAGGTCTGAAATCCCATTTCAACTAAGCAACAGTGAGCAAGAAGTGTAGGTGGGTAAATAAGATCTCAGTGGTTCCCAATGCTGTATTAAATTCTGAAATGGGACATGACTTTTGCCACTTAGGTGAGAGAGAAAAAATGATTCAAACTTTTCTGTAGTTTTTAAGTGTAGGAGAGACTGACATAAGATGTAGAACATTGGAGTAGCATGAGGATGAGTTTAAGTTCCTATTAACAACATTACAATAGCAGTCATTTTAACACAATTATTGCAGCTCTGGACAAATCATAAGATCTTGTCTCTTTCAACATTCTACCCCTTGCATTTTATTCTATATGAAATTACATAGCAGATGTGGCATTGGAGGAAACTGGATTGAAAGATATCTCTATAAAATATAAACCTATTTATAGAAACTCTGGACAATAAAATGAAAAGCAAAATAGAAGCTGGATTACATTTAGAAAATAAGGCAGATAATATTTCCTGGAGAAAAAAAAAATCAAATCATGAGTCTAAGAGAAGGCTTTCTCCAATTATTGCTAATAAAATAGTGATTCTCAAATGCAGCATTAAGATATATTAGTATGAAACAATCACTTCTGAAGTATGTCACAATTACTTCACCATCAATAAGTATTAATTACCAAAATGTAGAAATGATTTGTGTTTTAATCAATTAGGAAATATTGGTGTGTATATATTTATAATTATATCATCTTCAAAAATTTCCTAAATAGCATGCTTTCTTCATTGGGCAGAGGGTTGAGTTTACTACACCAATAGAACTAAATAATAGACAGCCATTGTGTCAGCTAGTTTCTCCTGCAACCGTCCCAAATCTCAGTGGCATACAATAATAAACATGATTTTCTCGTATGTCTGCAGGATTCACCTGATCTACCCAGGTTGTTTTTTTGGGGTTTTGTTTGTTTGTTTGTTTTTGTTTTTGTTTTTTTAATCTCAGCTGAGCTCATTCATTTGTCTGTAGGCTATTTTTTCTGTCTTTAATCTTTCTCCTGAGGTCAGTAAGCTAGTGCAGGCATATCCCTTTCATAGGAAAGGCGATGTTCAAACAAGAAGGTAGAAATATGCAAGGTCTCCTGAGGCCCATACTCTGAAGCAGCACACTGTTACTTCTGCCTCATTCTATTTGCAAAAGCAAATCACATGGCAGAGTCCATATTCACTGGACTCAATTGGGAGGAATTGCAGTCATATGGCAAAAGGTGCAATACAGAACAGAGAGTGATAAAGAATTAAAGCAATCAGTGGAATTTACCACAGCCATCTTTTCAAAAGTTACATATGCAGATATGCAAAAAAAACCCCAATGAACATCAATTAAGTTAAACTGAATCAGGAATAATTCATTTAGTTGAGAGTTATCACGATAACTACAAACATCGCTTTACCAATAAAGTTATTAACTTATTTCATAAAACAAATGCTAGTATCGGGACTGTGGACCAGCAATGATATTAAAGACCAAAGCACTTCCTTTGTCTGCGCCAATACACACTGAATGTTGGCAATGTCATATCCATTGGGTGGCTGCTAGAGCTCCAAGACATATGTCTTTATATGGAGGTGTCTGAAGCAGGAAGACAGTGATGGGATAAAGAGGCCATTCTCTTTTAAAAGTTTTCTCATAAGTCCCCAGCATGTCCTTCTTTATGTCTTGTGCTGAGAACTGAGAAATGGGCACATGTAAAATTGGCTTAATCTTGATTTATCCGCTCTCTGGGAACATTACACCATACTCAGAATGGGGGTTCTCATGGCAAGGAAGAATATGAGGAAATGCTTGTTGAATATGCATCCACCATGTCACAGTAGAGTAAAGGCTGAGAACGATTGTGCCTTAAATATCAGATTTAATCATATGCACAAATGAAATTTTAGTATATTTTTCTTTTTGAATTCTATAACTTATATGCATATTTGTCACCAATTGGTAAATTAGCTATAGTTGGTTACAATGACTTTTTTTGTTTTAGAGTTCAGTCTATGAATTATTGTCTGAAAGGAGCTTGCTGAAATTCATTTTTTCACATACAGGATTCTGAAACCTGTATCTGTTCATTCAGGCTGATGAGTTTGCAATAATTTGGATATTCTCAGAATTTACATCTAAATTTAGATGAAAATTTAGAATTTAGAATCTAGATCTACAAGAAGAAAATACCTGGCACACAAGCATTAACTGTTACACAGACTATAAACTTTAAGAGAATTGCCCCATTATGCTTCCCAAAATATCCTCAGACTTTGCCACAATTATGTGTAAATATTTAAAATATTTTGTTGTTAAAGTACATATTTTCCATCAGTAATGAAGACAGGGAATAGTTATGGTGTTAATATAGTTATACAATTTCCCCTTTTGAAATTAAAGCAAGACAACTGAGAGATTCTAAGAAGTATTCTGATTCTTACTTCTTTTCACTAGGGCTCTCTAAACCAGACATTATGAACTACATGTGTGGTGAAATTCATTAAGTAGATATCCATAAGGATGTAATTAACAGACCTTCAAAATACATTTAGACCAGGAGTGAAATCATCAACTTGGCAACATAAGACATCCCCTGGAAAAAGCCCCCATCAGAAACAACTAATAAAATGACAAATCCCACTTGGTTGGAACTCTGGAGAATAAGAGAGACTGGAGAAGGACTCCAAAAATGCTAAATCAAAGAAAAAGAAAAAAAGCCAACACCAAGAAAAGGTAGGAGATGGGAGACCTGGACTGCCAATCTGGACCCTTCCCTCTAACTCAGTCCTGTGCGCCTTAGAATCGTATATAGCCAGCAAGGCCTAGGCACCTCTGGCCATGTATGCAGACCATACATCCACTCACAGCAGTGAGTTAGAACCTCTTACATCTCTAGGCAGAGGGACCCAAGTCCAAAGATACCCACAGCAGTATACAAGCAGCTGATCAGAGCACACATACTAAAAGACCTACAGGAAATAAAAGAGACCACAGCAGAACTGTTGGCAAGAAGTACACACACCTAGTGCAGGCTCTGATTACTAGATCACCTAAATAGAAAAAAAAAACTGACCTCTTTGGACTGACCCTTTCTAGTTCCCCAGGGTGGGATACCCCAATGGGGAAGCAACCAGAGGTAGAAAGGGCCCACCAAAAAATAAATAAAATAAAATAAAATAAAATAGTTCAAACTGAATTGCTGAAAGGCAAGTTGGATCCCAGAATTGGATAGTGTAATAAAATAGGGACACTGAGTGAGGGAAAGAAGTTAAACAAATCATAGGAGCTGGAAAGAAAATTCTAAACAATAACAAACAGATCAGATCCAGATTCCCCAAGAAGAAATAGAGGTAAGGAAGCTTTCTCCTGGAGGTGAAACAATTGTACATAAAAGGGCAATCTTAAAAGTTATACTGCATATCCAAGGCAAGAATCAGGTGCAGAAGACCTGAGAAAATCTGAACTGTTAAACACAGGCTACCCTAAAGGTCCAATATAAGTTGGACCAAGCATCATAGAAGAACCTTAACACATAGCCAATCTATAACAAGAACCTAGGCAAGAGGGAGAAAGTGACTTTCATAGTTAGCTCATTAACATAATCAAACACCAGACTTCAGCAAAAAATTTCCATCCATACTAAGAAACAGAAAGATATGGCTCAGTCAAGGGAAAAATTAAAACTTCAGAGGAGACACAGACTTTGAAACATCTAATCAAAGAAGTTCAAACAAATCTCCTAAATCAATTCAAGGAGATGTAAGAATATCTGTATAGAAATAAACTGATGGTGGATAAAGAGTTAAAGGATATTAAGAAGACATTGTGTGAGAAAAAAGAAGAATTAGAAATTATAAAATGAAACATAACAGAAATTATGAGGATGAAAGGGACAATAATGGAGATTGAAAATACACTAGAAGCATACAACAGCAGATGTGAGTACGCAGAGGAAAGAATCAGCAAACTAGCAGACAGGACAATCAAAATCATACAGTCAGAATAACAGATAGAGAAAAGAATAAAAAAAATTGAGCAGTGACTAAGGAACTTGAGAGACAGCATGAAGCTTACCATCATATACATCATGCAGGTTCCAGAAGGAGAAGCTAAAAGAAAAGGGGCAGAAAGAATATTTAAGGATATAATGGCTGAAAATTTCCCAATTCTTATGAAAAACATAAATATACATGTCCAAGAAACACAACCTACTCCAAATAGAATATATTCTAATAGACCTACTCTGAGATACATTATAATAAGAATGTCAGATGCCAAACATAAAGAGAGAATTCTGGAAGCTGCAAGAGAAAAAAGATTCATCACATATAAGGTATCCTCCATAAGACTAAGTGCCAGTTTCTCACCAGAAACCATGGAAGTGAGAAGGCACTGACATAATATATTTAGGGTACTGGAAGAGAAAAACTGCCAGCCCAAAATTCTTTATCCTGCAAAACTGTCTTTCAAAAATAGAGGACAGTTTAAAATATTCACAGATAAAGAGAGACTGAGAGTTTGTCATTATAGACCTGCCTTACAAGAATTACTAAAGGGAGGTCTTCAAGTTGGAAAGAAAAGACAGGAGAGAATAGTTTGGAGTAGTGTGAAGAAGTGGAGATTTTCAGTAAAGGTAACTAAATAGTTAAATCTAAAATCCAATAGTACTATATCCTCAATATTTAACTCTACTCTTTAATTCCTGTAAGAGTTAAAATATAATTGAATAAGAAATAGTCATATTTCCTGATGATGGCCATGCAAAATATAAAAAGTAATGTGGGACAAAAATAACATAAAGAGAGGATATGGAGGCATATGGGAGCAGAGAATGTGTACACTGTTAAAGTTAAGTTGGTAGCTTTTAAATTAGTATGTTATAAACATACATTGTGTAATACAAACCACAAAGTAACCACAAAGAAAGTAAAAAAAAAAAATGCAGAAACAGAAACGAGAAAGGGATCAGTCACATACATCATAAATGATCAACTATACAGAAAAGGAGGCTGCAATAAAGGGAAAGAGAAAAAAAAAAAAGAATAAGACATATCAAAACCGAAGGACAATGTGGTTGAAATAAATACTGCCTTTACAGTAGTAACACTGGATTTTAATGGATTCATCTCCCCAATCAAAAGACACAGATAGGAAGAATGGATTAAAAAGCATGAGCCAACTATCTTTTGTTTACAAGAGACCCATCTTAGCCCTGTGATGGTTAGGCTAATGGGTTAACTCAGACAGTTAATCCTGCCCAGTTGTTTGGTCAAGCAAGCACTGGGCTAATTGTAATACACAGACATTTAAGGACTTTACTTATTAGTGAGTTTCCTGCATAGATAGCTGATTACATCTACATCAGCCAGGAAGATTGCCGTCAGCAATGAGTGACGCTTTATCCAATCAGCTGAATGCCTTAAAAGGGGAAATGATTTCAGCATTCAGAGAGAATTTCCCAGCTCATCTTTGGACAGCCAGTGTCTCCCGGAAACTCATCAAGGTCCTTCATCGGACTTTCATTGGAGTTCCTGGTTTGCAACCTGCCTGCGGAACCTGGACTTGTGTACCCCCACAGTCATGTGAGAGACTCTTAAATAATCTCATATTATTGACAGATATCTCCTGTTGATTTTATTTCCCTAGAGAAACCTGACTAATACAGACCCAAAGACACAAATAGGTTGAAGGTGAAAGGATGGAAAAGAAGAATCCATGTAAATAGTTACCAAAAGAAAGCTGGGGTAGCTATATCCAATATCAAACAAAATATACTTTAAGTTAAAGCTGTTTTGAGAGACAAAGAAGGACACTATATATTAATAAAAAGGGCAATCCACCAAGAAGAAATAGCAATCATAAATATTTATGCACCTAACCATGGTGCCCCAAAATTCATGAGGCAACCACAGACAAAACAGGCAGAAATAGATACTCTACAATAATAGTTGGAGACTTCAATATACCACTTTAATTAATTGATAGACCATCTCGACAGAGGATCAATAAGGAGACAGAGAACTTGAAAAATATGATAAATTAAATAGACTTAATAGCCATATACACAACATTGCACCCCCAAACATCAGGATACACATTCTTCTCAAGAGCACATGAGTCATTTTCTAGGATAGATCACATTTTGGATCACAAAATACATTTTCATGAATTTTAAATAATTGAAATCATACAAAGCATCTTCTCTGACCAAAATAGAAGAAACTGGATATCAATAACAGGCAGAGACTGGGAAAACTACAAATATATGGAAGTTATATAACATAACAATCAATGGGTCAAAGAAGAAATCACACGAGAAATCAGTAAATATCTTGAGACAAATGAAAACACAGCATATCACAGCTAAAGGGATGCAGCAAAGGCAGTGCTTAAAGGGAAATTTATAGCCCTAAATGTTTACATTAAAAAAGGAAAAAGAGCTAAAATCATAAACTTAACTGCATACCTGGAGTAAAGAAAAGCAAACTAAATGCAAAGCAAGCAGAAGGAAAGAAATAACAAAGATTAGAGGAGAAATAATATGAAATGAAGATTAGGAAAAAAACAATAGGTAGAATTAAGAAAATGAAAACTTGGTTCTTTGGAAAGATCAATAAAATTGACAAACTTTTAACTACATTGTCAAAGAAAAAAATAGCATGCAAATAACATCAGAAATGAAGAGGGGAAATTACTAATGACCTTACAGAAATAAATAGGATCATAAGAGGATACCACGAACAACTGTATTCCAAAAAATTAGACAACCTAGATGGAAGAAACAAATTCCTAGAAATACAAAATACAAAATACAACCCATACTGGCTCTAAGAGAAATAGAAGAGCTCAACAGACATAAAAAGATTAAATCTATAATAAATAAAAAAATTTCCAACAAAAGAATGCCCAGGACCAGTTAGATTCACATATGAATTCTATTAAACATTCTAAGAAGTATTAATACTAATTCTGCTCAAACCTTCAAAAAAATTTGAAGAGGAGGGAGCACTAACTAACTCATTCTTTGAGACCAACATCATGCTAATATCAAACCCCAATGAAGGTGCTATAAGAAAATGAAAATGAAAGACCAATTTCTCTTATGAATATAAATGCAAAAATCCACAACAAAATATTAGCTAATCATATCCAACAGCATATTAAAAATTATGCACAATGATCAAGTGAGATTTTTATCCCAGGTATGCATGGCTGGTTCAACATATGAAAAATCAAATAACGTAATACACTGCAGTAACAAAACAAAGGGAAAAAAAACAGGATTGTCTCCATTGATGCACAAAAAGGCATTTGACAAAATACAGTATCCTTTCTAGATAAAAACACTCCATAAGATAAGAATAGAAGGAAGTTTTCTCAACATGGTAGACATCATATATGAAAATTCCACAGCTAACATCACTTTCAATAATAAATGACTGAAAGCTTTCCCTCTAAGATCTGAAACAAGACAATGATGCCCACTGTCACTGCTGTCACTGAATATTGTACTGGAAGTTCTATGCAGGAAAATTTGGCAAGAAAAATAAAGGCATCCAAATTTGAAAGGAATAAGTAAAATTTCACTATTTGCAGATGACATTATCTTATACATAGAAAGTCCTGAAAAATCTGCAACAAAGCTACTAGAGCTAATAAATGAATCCAGCAAAGTGGTGGGGTACAAGATCAACACGCAGAAATTAGTCGTTTCTAAAACACTAGTAATGAGCAATCTGAGGAGGAAATTTTAAAAATTCCATTTATATTAGTAACTAAGAGAATCAAATATCTAGGAATAAATTTAACCAAGGATGTAAAGGACTGCTATAATAAAAATAAAAAATCTCTGTAGACCAGATAATAGTCTGCTACTTTATACAGAGTATTATTCAGTCGATTTTGAAAAACAGTTATATGCCTTACAATTTTAGTTGTCTCTTGACTTTTGCATAGAATAACATTTTAATTGAATTTGCAATATACTTCATGGATATTGCTGTTTTAACGTGCAACCCCATAAAAGCTTATAATTTTACATGCATTCACTTTGCTTAGATGCACACATGTTTTTCCCAACGTTTCATAAGTGTAGAAGGAATAAGGGAATACAAAAGGATCTATAAATTGGGTATCTTGGCAAGTTGCAAATAGGCTTTCTGTTTACACAATTCTTTCCTCCTCCTATTGAAGATATTACACATACTTATATTTCATTCAACACATGTATTGAGCATTTACTATTTGCTAGGGACCAGGGGCCATTCTAGGCACTGAGGTCATAGCAATTACCAAAACAGAAAATAAAGTCATTGTTTCCATGGAGTTTATTCTACTGGAAGAAGAGAAAAATGAAGTAGCATATAAACATAAAATATGTGAGTTGCTAATAAGTACAACGAGAATAAATAATGTTGAACAACATTGACAGTGATGTAATGTGTATCTTATATTTGTATTTTGTTCTTTGCTATTTTTGATATTTTATTGAGAAGTATGGCATGCATCTAACACTATTAACAATCATGTATGTCTAGTTTAAATAACAAAAATAGAGCAAGTTCCCCTATACCTATTTCCCAAGTAAAAACATGAACATTCAGAGTATCCTAGAATACCTCTTTTACTTCTTTCCCTAAAGAGGAATTCATAATCTTGAATTCCCTTAAGGAAAAACGTATTTGTTTGGAATTTTTATTTTTAACTTTCTTTAAATGGAACCATATTATATGTGTTCTTTTGTGAACCTGGTATTTTGTTCAGTATCCCAATTTGAGATAAATCATGTTAACATGTGTACACTGGTACCTGCAATTTTATAACTTTATAGCATTCCATTATATAGCTATTCCACAATTTATTCCTAATGAACCTGACACTGTTTTCAGGTTCTTGTTTTTTCCTATCATAAACAACACTGCTGTGAATATCCTTTAAGTTCTTTTTCTTGATTCATTTGTATATAAGTTTCTAAAGAATATATAACTATTCATGCAATCAGATTCATGTGTGTGAATATGTATCAAGAATAATTATTTTGCTTTTGTACTTTTAATGTTTATATTATATAATACAAGCAAAATAATTATTCATGTTACATACTCATATACCTTTATCTGATTGTAGAAGTACTAACTTCAATATTGTGTTAGTAGTATTCTCTGAAGAATATACTTTCATTATGGTTTCTTTATTTTTAACTTTTTCGTAAGTTTGCTAATCACTTTCAAAATTACTTTTTGTGGTTACTGAATTTAAAATTAATGCTACTTTCAACTGATTCTTCTTTTAAGGATGAATATTTTACTTTTCTTAGATACTGAGTTTGCTGTTAAGCAAGGAGCAAATTCAACAAATTGGAATATACTCTCTTACTCAATTCTCTCTCCCTGTTGCTTGGATTGACATGTATGTGTATTTAAATGCAAATACTCTCATATCTTTTTCTTTTTGGTTTCATTCAGAGTATCTTTGATAAATATTTGTGCAAGACAAAGTTCATCAAATAATTGTCTTTTTGATTATTGTGCTTTTTAAAATTTAAAGGCTGCAATATCATAGTCCTTCTTAAATTTCATTCTATTTCAGTAGAGAATAAAAATTTATCAAATTAAAAACAAGAGTTCCTCCCAAAGCCCTTTTCATCATGTTAAATATTCCAAAGCACGCAAATAGAAGTTTACAATTAAACCGTCAAACATCAAATTGCAATTACTTGATTATAAATTGAATGTCACACAATTTTTGAGTTCTTGTTGCTAATGTTTTCTGTCCTTACCTTGTTTTTGTATGGAAATTTTATTTTAAGTAATTGCGACTAAAGCTTCAAAAGCTGAAAATTTGAATATCTCAATTAAAGATTTGCAATGATTTTGGACAAAGTTCAATAAAAATTTAGGAAAATTATTTTTAAAATAGTGAAATGCTATTTTTAGGACATTTAGACTGATTTACAAAATAAATCTTCTAAGACTTAAGCGATCTAAAACTTTGATTACTAACAGTTACCAACCAAAGAAAATGCATACTGAGTTATATTTTTCTTTATTAAGCAAATAGGTATTCAGAAAATTCTGTAGTTTAATTATACTCACTGTGTATATATACAGATATTTGTAAATTTCAAAAACTACTAATTTCTTATGAATCTAACAGTTTGTCTGGGTGAAATTTAAATTTACATGCTCAATAATATGAATTCCAAGAAAATTTATGCTGCAGGTGTGGGTTTATTTTACTAGAAACTTTGTTTTTACAAAAGTGCCTGACAAAAATTTGTGTTTGTGTTATCACCATAGAAAGTTTTAATTATGTCCCTCGTAAAATTTTAACTGAATTTACAATGCATTCTCAATATTAGATATTTTACCTTCACTAAATAAATGCCCAAAAGTTTAATTAAATTCCTTGAATTAGATGAAAAAATATCAATGATTGGAATTATCAGATTTTCTATTTCAAGAATCTGCTTACACTGAAGTTAAACTGACATCATTTAAATTCTGTGTGATCTTCTTCCACAGATTTTTCTTCTTCTATTTTTCAACTCCTATTATTACTAGTAAATTATTAAAATCAACCTGGATTGCTGTAATAGACCTTCATACTATATCTTTGACTTCTTCACACACTCCTCTAAGAGTTCTTTAAATGCATATGAAATGAAATAGAAGTCTAATTTAACATATGGTTAAATCTGAATACTATTCAATGATAAGCCTTTTTTTCTCCAAAACCCCTTCCAGAAGCAATGTAACTAACACTTAACTTTCAAGGATTGTATGTATAAAACAAGATGTGGTAGGACAGTAGCACTAGGAAAAACAATTTATTGCCATCTCTGTAATAAACTGTTTCCCTATATGAATGAATATTTATGGGTTCGCTATTCCATAGGTCAATTTATCCTTCTAAGGCAAAGTCATGTATATATTAGGTTAGCTTTATAATAATTCTTGATAATTCTTACAGCATGTCATGTAATATTGATTTTTTTTTTTTTTAGCTACTCGGGCAGGGGATTGAAACTGGGACATCATATATTTGAAGATGGTGCTGTTGAATCACATCAGCTCCCCTGAGTTGGTTTTTTCATTTGTTTGCTTGTTGTTTGTTTTTTTGTTTCTAGGAAGCACTGGGGTACAAACCCTGGACCTGCCATTGGGAAGCAGGTTCTCAATTGCTTGAGCCACATCTGCTCCCAAGTACTGTTTTATATATTGTAACCAAGAAAGATTTCTCTGACAAAATTTTTTTAAAAGGGACCTTGATTTCTACTTTTGACATTGTCAGAAATTCCTTTTTGGACCAACCTTCCCATAGATAACTTTGTACAATTTATTAAATAATGCCACGAGAACATTGGAGATCAAACAAAAGCGTACAGATATTGGAAGGGAGTGAATACTTGAAAGAAGAGAGTAACACTGCATAAGTTTCATATTTTTACACCTTTTTGTCTAAAGGCTGGCTCAAGGCAGGGTCATGATGGGTGGCTAAAATTCACATAGAGGAAAGCAGATGTGGGTCAATCAGTTGGGCTCCCACCTACCACATGGGGGGATCACAGGTTTGGGTCCCAGGTTCAGGTCCCAGGTTCAGTCTCGGTGTCTCCTAAAGAAGATGAGCAGAAGAAGATAAGCAGACAGATGAGGGAACAATCAGGTGTGTGTTGGGGGGTATAAATAAAATAAAATAAATAAATAAATCTTTAAAAAAAAATTCACATAGAAAATTTGCAGCCATTTTGACCTAAAGAACAAGAGGTCAAAGTAATCATTTCTCCGTTCTTTCTTTTTATTCATTAATTAATTTGATTAATATTCATTGAGTCCATAATATGTGTTGGGTCCTATTGTGTAGATTCAGAAGAAAAAAAAAGTAGACAAAATCAAATGTGTTTTATTTCTTCAGTTTTTATGTAGTTTAACACCAAGGGATCCCTGGATATTAGTTGTAAGAACCTACCTTCTGTCTAACAATGGGAATCATTGATTATCTTAGTGATGCTAGATGCCAGAAATAGACTTCAGTGATGGCAGAGTTAGTCTGCCACCAGCAGTAAACCTCTGTTGACATGTATGGAAAAAAATTCCAAAGATCAGAGGTGTTCTGACTACTTTTATTCCTTTTCTCACCGTGGGCATTAACAATCACTCGTTTCTTTCTTTTTGGAGGAAAACAAAGAATATGCATATT
>JAQZBX010064427.1:0-16498 GCA_029593785.1 Cabassous unicinctus | reverse complement strand
AGTTGCTATATTTTACTATCTGTATAACAGTTATAACAATGATAACATCCATAAAAAAAAAAAAAGGTTTTAATATGGGGTTGGGAAGTGGGAGGGAAGTTGGGTATGTGGGAGGCTCGAGTACTCCGTGTGTGACTTTGCTGTGACCTAAAACTTCTTTGAAAATTAAATCAAAATTTGGGAGACACTGAGGAATGAGAGGGGGAAGGTTTCACGATACACTGGACATCTGATATTACAGTGATAAAAGGAAAAATAAAAACAATAATTTGTTTTAAAAACAGGATTTTTTTTGTTTTATTTTTCCCATTTTTTCAAATGTCCCAATGCACTAACTGTATTTTATTATTAGTTTAGTTTCCTTTTTTATTTCTTCTGAGTCTCCTTGTACTTATCTCTTGCATTTAAAATTATCATTATTATTTTGTTTTTCCTATTAAGTATATTTTGTTATTATATTGGCTTCATATTCAAGGAAGGTTTGGATCACAGAAAGGTTACAAGGGGGGTTGCAGAGAATCATTGATGGGGGTGTCTTGGATGGGGGATTCATGGGAGTAAGTCCATCTGAATATACATGAAAGATATATAAAATTGTTCAAATCATCAAGGGATGGGGCATGGTCACGGTGGGTAGACAATTAATCAATTAATGAGGGAGTCTGAATTCCAGCCTGGAGAGCTCTGCTACATTCCCCAAGTTAGCAGCAACAGTCCCCTGAGTGCAGAGGCAGTGTCTGGTAAAAGAGGATGGCCCACTGATGGGTTCTTGTTATTGAGGACTAGCCTTATGAGTATTTGCTCTTTTAATTGAAACTTAGCCTGCTGTAATGGGGTGCCTAAGGGTTACCACCTGAGAGCCTCCTTGTTGCTCAAATGTGGCCTCTCTCTAAGACAAACTCAGCGTTTGAATGCATTACCTTCCCCCCCAACGTGGGACTTGGGTCCGGGGGATGAGCCTCCTTGGCAATGAGGGATTAATACCAAGTGCCAACTGGCAACACGATCGGAAAAAGACCTTGAATAAAAGGGGGAAAAGATAAAGAGAAATGAGTTCACATGGCTAAGAGTCTTCAAAGAGAGTCAGGAGATCATCCCAAAGGTAATACTTATGCATACCTCAGTAGGGTCTCATAGAACACCAAAGTGGATATCACCCCACACTGAGGGACCCCTGAGGGCTCTGGTGACCCCCAGGTCCTATACAAGTGGGGATAGCCCCAGAGATTGATGCCTAATTAGTGGGCTCTTCATTGGCATCTGAGTTCCTGAGAGTGACAGAGTAGGACTCAAATAAGTCATCCCTGCACATGGTCCATCAGTCCCTTCTACTCACACCTATATGTGATGCAGAAGTTTTAAGTGTACTTCCAGAGACTGTATCCTCTGGCCCACCTATGTGCCAGCTGTGCCTGGAATCTCGGTGGAGCTGCAACTCCTACCCTACAGCTCAATGAACTCATCCAAGTAACCTGGCGAGGAAACGATGATGGGCAACGGCCATTCCAGGGAATGGAGAGGACCTGCAGCTGCAGGCAAGATAATCCCATCCACTGTATCCACCGGATATAAGCCCTCTCTCACTTGGAAGTGGAGTGGACATCACCATCCCAGTCCCCTCAGGATTGGGGGAGGAGCTGTGGACTAAAGTGGGCTTGGTGGTGTTCTGTTGTAGACATATTATGATTCAAGCAATGGAAGAAATTGTAACAGTGAGGTGGAGCCGGTGGCCACTGGGCATTTTTGGTGCAGGGAGAGGAAGGGCAGTTGAAGTACTGGGGCTTTTTTGGGACTTTGGGGGTTGTCCTGAGTGGCGAAGCGGAGACGGATGTATGCCATTTTCCATCAGAATATACCATGCAGAACTGTGTGGGAGAGAGTGTGGTCTGTGATGTGAACTGCAGTCTATGCTCAGTGGCAAGGCCCCAGGACATGTATATCCATTGCGGGTGTTGTACCACAAGGATGAGGAATGGTGGTGTGGGATGTTGTTGGAGGTGTGGGTGGTGGGGAACATGGGAATCCCTGTAATATCTGACTAATATTTAGGTAATCTAAGTACCTGAATATATATATATATATAACAAATAACATTTATGTAAACAAGTGCACATATATTTATATATCATTTTACAAATATTGGTATGTATTTTGAAAAATTTGATTTTTACCCACAATAAAAAAAAAGAAATATATCACTCAAAATAATAATAATAATAAAAATAAACACCTATTGGGTACCAGACACTCATCTGTATTCTTTGCATATTTTATTTCATCCATTTTTTAATATATTCCTATGATGTATATAATACTAAATCATTTTACTTATGAACTAGCATTAAAATACGATTTTGGAGATTGTGAAATGTGTGCAGTGTTACATAAACTGATTAAATAGAATTCAATCACTGTTCTGTTGACTCTAAAGCCCAAAGTGTTTCAACATCATCTGAAACATTGTTGTCTACAGGACTTCCAGGAACCGAATAATGTCCCTAAAGGTCGGTAATGTCCTTTCAAGATATTCATAGAGAAAGTTATGTGACAAAGAAATGAAGCCAGGGCAAGATACACAGAAGCTTGACCCTTGGCAGAATGAGGCTTCTGCTATTTCTAGAAGATACATCAGCCCTAATCTGCCCAAACTGTAAGCTGGATTAACACTGGTCAATATGTATTCAATTTTAAAACCATTTATATAATGTTTACTTTGTGCCAGGTACTGCTATATGCACTTAACATATATTAACACAATTATTCTTACCATTTTACAAATGAAATTTAAGCATAGAAAGGTTAAATAACTTGCCCAGCTCATATTCAAACCCAAAACCTAACACCAAAGTCTGCTCTTAAACACCTTTCTCTAATATCTCTTCTAAATGAACACAGCCCTTTAATTTAACTATGTTCATATTCTGAATGTGTATTTTCTCAACCTCAGATTAATAGGAAAGTGATTCTTTGATCTTCAAACAGGAATTCTGAGGAGAAAATAAAAACAATATTTGGTTGATGTAATCTCCAATGCCTTGAAAGTGTAAGCCTTATATTGATCAGAAATCCAGAAGAAAGAAATCAGGAAGGTCCAAGGAAATTGGGCCCATTCCAACTTCTGAAAACTATCATTTCAATCATCAATCAGAGAACTCTTTTTCATATCAGGGAAAAATAAATTATGGATCATTTCCTTTAAATCTCAAAAAATTATATCAATATGGTGTTACATTATAATTTCAGATAATCCAGTGATAAAAATATTTATAATATTTAATATATACTAATATTTAATGGTACTAAGATTTTTACAAAGATTATTATTTCATTGTAATAATACCTCTAACATTCTCCTTTAACTGAAATTTAAATTTGGTCATGCTTTCTCAAGTTCATATTTTAAGTGACAAAACTAGTTTTAAACTCAGGACTGTCTTTCTTAGATCCTATGTTATTAAATATTATTATATATTAAACCCTATGACACATTCTTCCAAAATGTGCATACAAAATATCATACAAATAATCTTCACACAGCAAAACCATGAAAACAAATCTCCTAATGTGAATGACTGGTTAAGACTACAATAACGAGTTGTTTTATCCAATCATGAAGGCAGGAAAAGAGAGAGAATCAGATCATATATGGCAGAAGAACAGAAATTACAGAAGTGCAATAAAGTACAGAAAGAGAAAATGGAGAAAAAAATACCCCAAATATTTATAATTTCCAAAAAGATTTTATTTTTGTTTTGCAATTATAAGGGTAGGGAGCTTTCACTGAATGATTTATGAAGATTTGAGAGTTTCATGATTCTCATATCTTCTACTCTAAGGATACTTCCCAGGAAAGGTCTAATAAATTGATTCTATTAATAAGCTGAGGATATCACCATAACCTATAGTTATAGTTCTATAGGGATAGAGTTCAAAGCGTGTGTAAATTTCACCTGATTCAGAAACAAATGGATAATTTTTCAGTTGCTAAATCAAATACCAGAAAATGGGCTGACTGAACAATAGGAATTAATTAGCTTACAGTTTCAGAATCTAGAAGGCTTGCTTCCTCCCAGGATCTGTATCTTCTTTACCAATGTTTGAAATTAGTCGGCTTTTCCTTTAAATGGCAATGCACAAAGTTGCATCTTTTCCTTGTTCCAGGTTCCATTGACTTCCAGCGTTAGGCTGTTCCTGTGACTTCTCTTTCCATTTCCAATTTCCTTTGTTTATGAGGACTTCAGCCATACTGGGTTAAAGCACATGCTCATTCTATTCGTGCACATGTCAGCTAATAACATCTTAAAGGGTGCTGTTTACAAATGGGTTAACACACACAGGACCAGGGTACAAAATACATTAATATCATTAGAATATTAAAAAAAAACTTAACCATTTTTAGAACATTGTTAAGCATAATGTCTCATCAAAATCAAACTGGGTGTGGTCCTTCCTTGGACAAGTTTCCTCTTACGGACCTGTGAAACTTCAGAAAACATCTGCTTCTAACATACAATGTTGACGCAGGCATAAGATAAACATTCCCTTTCCAGAAGGGAAAAAAATGAATGGATAGAGAGATCACAGGTCCCAAAAAGTCCAAACCCCAGCAGGGCAAACTCGATTAAATCTCAAGGTCTCAGAGGCAACTGTGGCTTGATTCTTATTCTCAAATTCTGGTGGAGTAGCAGCCCCACTCCTTGCAAGTTTTTGTGTGCAGTTCTAGGACACACAACATAACAAAAGAAAAAAGAAATCAGGCCAAATAACTTTCCACAAGTACTTCCTGGGTAATTACATTTCCAATTCTGACTTCCTTTGATATGGTTGACTGGATCCATATTCAGCCCATGTACTCCTTAATGATGAGTTGTTCAGTTAAATCCTCACGTAGACTCCTGTCCTCTGAGGTTTTACCTTTTGAAAGCTCAGAGAGGTTCCTAAAAGACTCACTTTTAGCCCTAGTATCACTGCACACAATCTGAATAGGCTAAGAATTTTCCAAATCATCAATTGTTGGCTTTGGACTCATTGGGACCCATGACCCCTGTTTTCTCCATTCTCGAATAAGAATATTTATCCTATACCTATCCCATTATTGTATATTGGAAGAAGACAATTTGTTTTCTAGGTTTCACAATTTGTGTAAGTGTCATAAAATTGTTATAAAATGACCTGAAAAATGATTGCTAATTAAATGCAAATGTAACATTATTAGTTTGGAGGCCCAATGTAATTTATTTGCTTTCTTAATTGTAGGATGCTGACACAACTAATATGCCCTAACCAGGTCTGGGCAACATATGTGCCAGTGGAGGATACCAGAGTCTCTAAATTCTATCATCCTATGGCCCCACACAAGTTAAGCAAGTTCCTTTAATCAGTGTCAGGAGAGGCTCCAAAGCCAAGGATCATAGGTTGCAGTGTGTTAAGGGCTGAAAGCCTCGCAGCACAGCAAGGGCATTGGAGCTGAGAGTCAGAGTGAATAAGTTAAATCTGCTTCTACCCACTGCTCACCAAAGTGGTAAATGTAGTAGATTTTTATGCCAGGTCTGGTCATAAAATTATTATTGAGGTAGTGTCACTCAGCAGGAATCAGGCCAGTTCATAAATATCCTATGATGAATATCTACTTATAACTGTTCCATAAACAAGATTTTCTCAACTTCTTACATTTTAATTGTGGTCAACATGTTTACAACATTTTGAAGAAACAAGATCACTAACATCACTTCAATACACAACACACAGAGCCATAAGACAGAAGGATTTTGCCCCAGGATGGATCATTCCATAATGGATTTGATGAGACTTTGAACTTAATGTTGTTCTAAAATGGCTTAAGTCCTTTGGGATATTGTAATGGAATTAATGTGTTTTGAATATGAGGAGAACTTTTCTTATTGGAGTACAGAGGCTGGACTGTTGGAGACTGAATCATGTCTTCCATAAAAGGCATGTTCAGGTCCTAAATACTGGTTCTATAGGTGTGAACCATTGTAAAGAGGACCCTTGAAGATGTTATTAGTTAGGTGTGCCTAAGCTGAATCACAATCCAACACCAGTCTTATGAATTAGAAACTCAAGACTATCTCCTAGGAATCTAAATTTTACCAAAAACACTGATTCTGAGAAAATATTAAATATTGACAAATGGGAAATAAGTCTAAGTAACAATTTCACTTTATGTATATATTAACCTATAGAGTTACTTAATTTCCCCAGTTTTACAGACATCAAAATAAGTTCAAAGAAATACCAAGTCCATATTTTTTTTTAAGTGTGGAATTTAATCTTTACTTACAGGACACACTGTAAATATGAAATTCCACACAGAGATAAGAAATGTAATCAAGAGAGATTTCATACAGTAAGTACAGTTTAGAACTGTTCCAATATAGTTTCATCATAAAAAGTGTTCCATAACAAATCACACTTAAAAAGAATTCTTAGTAGAGAAATAACAAGACAAACTTACACCAAACATAGTACACAAAGAACTTTATATAGCAGCTGTGCATTCTAAAAGTTAAAAGTCATGGGAGTACCATCCTGCAAATGGAAGTTATAGCTTTCATAGGTAGTATCTGGCACAAAATTCTGATCATCTTCTTCATCTGCAGAGAAATACTACTCAATCAAGCTTAATGAAATCTTGTACAGACTCATTTTCATGGTTTTCTAGAGCTTCAATTTTGTCCAAACCTGCACATTCTTCAATTATTATAGTAAGTTTCTCAGTTTCACCTAGTTTCTCAGCAAAGTGAAAAATATTTCAAATGGCATCCAGAATAACCAGAAAATTTGGGTATCTTTCACAGTTAAAACGTTCATGAACAGTTCTATTATGCCAGAACAGACAAGATATACAATCTGCTCAACTGTTCCAACACTTGTAGAGATGGTCTTAGCCCATACGTCTTCCTTTTGTGTCTTAAATTCTGCCTTAGAAAGAACTTTAATGAAGAAAGGGACCAATTCCTGATTCACTGCTTGTTGTGTCTGTCCTGATAGCCAGCTGTGATGTTCAAAATTGTCCCTGCAGCAAACTTCAGAATATTAGGTTTGGAGTTAGTTTGCAGGCTGGGATAGATAGCAAGTGTTCCTACATCTATTATAACCTGAGTCTTTTCATCTGTCCTAGTAACAATTTCCCCTATATCCCTTGGTGCAAGAGTGACAATTGGCAATTCAGTAGCCACTAGGAGTTTTACAAGATGGGGCCCAAATCCAGTTTTCACAACCATTTCAACCCATTCAGTTGAACCATCACTGAGACAGAAAATGGCCCAGCAGTTATCTGCTAATACTTCTGGATCATCATGATGCAGGAGATGAACTAAAGTAGGAAGAATTTGCTCAGTACCATCTAATAGGGGTGCAGGATTCTTGTTTTGACAAAGTTTTGAAAGTGTCCAGGTAAGATTACATAAGTAACCACATGCTAAAGATGACATATGAGGAACTGTTGTACAGCCAACTGAGAATTGACTGCACCATACTTGATGAACAAGGCTCAGAAATATGAGCCATCACCTGCAATGATTCCTAGAGCCCAGACAGCTTGTTCAATACTGTGAGCATGAGGAGATGCCAACAGTGAAATGAATGCTGGGGTAGAAACTCTGTCTACCACAGCCTTGGTCTGTTCTGATGTCCCAGAAGAAATGTTATTGAGCATCCAAGCAGATTCAAACTGAATGGGAGTAGAAATGGTTCTGCCCAAGAAGGGCACAGGTTTTGTAAAGAAACCAGCCCAGATTATGTTGTCTATGGGGGGCTGTTTCTCCCTAGAAAGGAGTTTCTTAACAGCTTGAGTGGCTTGGAGCTGCCTTTCCAAATTGTTGCTATTAATACCTTTGACAATGTCATCAACAAATCTATTTACCTTGCCCTGGTTTTTACAGTTTTCTTCTAGTGGAGAAGCTCTCTGTATCATCAGGAAAAGAGCTGACATTTCTTCTTTTCAGCATTTGGTCATCCTTCTTAGCTTTCCTCAGCTCCACATTAACTTCAGTGTGCTGCCACCTCATTTAAGTACTGCTTTCCCCTTGTTCTTGCATGTGTTAAAGCAGGCAGCTGGTGAATTAGCATTCTCATTGGTGGACAATGGGACAAACAAAGGGAGAAGGCTACAAAGTGGGGTCAGGCTTCCACAAGACTCAGTGCCGGGCTCACAGGCTGTGGGTCTACTGCCCTGGAACCGTCCACCACAGCTCAAGCTGAAGACTATGTTAATCCTTTATTTTTTAATATTCTACAAGTGATACTATAGGTATTTTTTCTTTATAATTCCTGATTTTCTTTTAATTTTCTGCAAGAAAAATGTGTAACTTTTAAAAGCAGAAAAGACAAATATTATGCATTGGATTTCAAGAGCCAATCCATGATGTGGCCATATAGGAATCAGATTTACAAATAACCAAAGGTGCATGCATCTTCCCCCAAAATCACCTGACATACACATATAGAAAAAAACAAAATTGTGATATTAATTAAGGTGATACAAAAGGACTCAAGGACATATAAAGATTACTTTATTCCCTTTACTTCATAGTCATTAATTTTCCTGTTTTGTTTGTCGGGAAACTTCTCTATTTCCTTAAAACTGCACGTTGGCATAGCTACATCCACTCTATTTCAGAGACTGTGGTGAATTCCATTATTTCACTTGCCATATTGCCTCGCAATCAGCTATATGTGTCCAACACTATGGGTTCTTGAAGGCAAATATCAGATCTTAGTCATTCTTATATCGCCAGTGCTGGCCAAAAAGTAAACACTCATAAAGCATTTGCTGAGAGAGGAAGAAAGAAAAAGAGGCAAAAGAGAAGGAAAGTGGGAGACAAAGACAAAGAAAGAAATACAAGGGAAAGCAAAGAAAGAAAACTGGGCATAAAATACAAAGAAATAGATAGGAACTTCATTATATATATATAATTTTGAAAAGGATTGTTGTGAAGTTTAACATTTTTGTAAAATTCTATTATTTTTGATCCTGTAAGCTGTAAGAAGTACATTATTGCAATATTACCAAAAAAGTGTTACACTTGAAATCCAATATTTTACTAAACACTCTTGTTCCTTGCAGGACTTATCATTAACAACACAGAAAAATACTGAAAAATAAATACCATAGGGAGTTCTTACATACAAACTAGTCAAGAAAGACATCACTTTTTTCACAACCCAGAATAGGGGATTATAATCCACTCTGTGTGTAAGTGATGGTTCTTAAACGCATCAATTCTTAAAATGAAGTCATAAAGCATGTGACAACATGGATAAACCTGGAGGACATTATGTTGTGTGAAGCAAGCCAGACACAATAGGACAAATACTGTATGATTGCGTTACTATAAACCAAATATATTGTGTTACATATTGTATGGTTAAAAAAAGTTTATATGTAACCAATACATCTAATTGAGAAACCTATGTTTTTATTCGACTGTGTTTTCTTTTTAATTTTTAATTGTTTATATTTTCAATTATTAAATGTACAAAATAAAATTTAAAAAAGATATATAAAAAAAAACCCTCAACTCAGTTTTCTTCAATGCAATGTGAGTGCAACCAGAGTCATAAATAAACTAACTTAGTGGGCTTAAAATACAGGGGTTCCGGAAAAGAAAAACTCAAAGTAAAAAAATAAATAAATAAAATTGTTCAATCTTTCACAATTTATTTACTGTAGGTTTCTATAATATTTATATTATTAGATATTTTCTTTCAATCCCTATATTGCTAAAAGGTTTTATGAAAAATGGGTGTGAATTTTGTCAATGCTTTTCTACATCTATTGAGATGATCAATTTTTCTTTTATTTAATTTATTGGTCAATTATATTGACTGATTATCTGAAAGTAAACTGATCTTACATTTCTTTACTAAACCCAACATGGGCATGATGCAATTTCCTTATTAAATAGATTTGTGATAATGCCAAAAATTGGCAGAGTAAGGAACTCCAAAACCCCATTGCTCCACTAAGGCAATAATAAAAATGTCAATAAACAGAAGAAACATTTTTGGAACTTTGGAACACCATCTTCTTAATGAAGAAAGAATTTGATAAATTTAATTATAGCATTATATCATTTTAACTCATCAACTGCCATTGCAGAAGTAGCCCACATTCACAGTTTACCAGAAACAAACACACCTGGATATGCATTTTCACTTGACTGATGGCTTTGTGAAGAATTTATTCCAAGGGTTGCCATTGTTACTCATGCCTTGGAAAGTTCTCAAGCCTGGAGAGCTTCTTGGGCATTGTTTGTTAAAGAACTAAAGGCAAATATAGCGGAAGCAGCTGCTTAATCCAAAGAACACCAGATAGAGAAAGCACCAGAGAAACTGAAAAATATGGTAAGGAGGAGGCTATGGAAGGATATACGTGGAGAGACAAAGTCTTTGTAAAGCTCTTCTGTATGCCAGGTAATCTAGAAATCCACATATATGTTCAGGGATATGTGTATGCTCAGAAACGTCCTGAGGGCATCTTAAGCTTTTATCTCTCCCTGAAGTTTAGGCTCTGTACATTCAGGAAATGAAGGATAAGCAGAGTTGTAAAAAACCTAAGCATTCAAAAGTACTCAAACATAAAGCAAGGAATGAATCAATATGTTTTTGGATACAAGCATTTAATCAAATTTCTGTCAAATAAGTAGCTTGCCACAGATTTTACTGAATAGAGACTTCACTGACCACATACAACAAAGAACATAGTCTTTAGAAAAAGTTTAGAAAAGTCAATAAACTATCAACTTCACTCACAATTAAAAACATCAATCCCTAAGGAGAGGAGAGAATCTTATGTCCAGAAATAACTCATTATAATCAAAGTGTCTAGTTTTGAATTTAAAAATTAAAAACGTATGAAAAACACAAATAAGAATATCACATTAACAGGAAAATTGTACAAAATCTGTTCCTGAAGAAATCCATATATTGAAATAAATAGAAAAATACATTAAATCAACTGTGGTACATATATTCAGAGAATAAAATTACCATAGACAGAGAATTAAAGGAACTAGAAGAATGATGTCTAACCAAAAAGATTACCAATAAAAAGAGATTATAAAAAGGAAATAAACACAACTTCTGCAGTCAATAGTACATGTTGATATGAAAAATCAATAGAAGGATTCAACAGATTTCAGTAAGCAGAAGAAAGAAACAATGAACTTAAAAAATAGTCAGCTGAGTTAATCCAGTCTGAGAAAGAGAAATAAACATAAAAAAAGATGAATTAAAATTAATAGAACATCAAAGACTGTGGGATGCCTTCAAGTTATTCAACATATGCAAAATAGGGATCCCAGGGAGAGAAAGAGGAGAGAGAAATTGACAGGAAGAATATTTGAAGAAATAATGGACAATAAAATAGCCATCCTTAATGTGATGCAGAACAAAAATCTCCACCTACAAGAAGTGCAGTGGACTCCAAATAAGATAAAATAAAAACAGTCCACAGTGATACACATTAAAATCAAAATTTCAAAATACAAAGACAGCAAGAGAATCTTAAAAACAGCAAGAAAGAATCTACTTGTCACAGAAAAGAGATTATCAATAGGTTTAACAACCAATATCTCTTCAGTAAATTTGGAGGATCAAAAGCAATAGGAAGACATATTTAAAGTGCTGAAAAATAAAATGGTCAACCTAGAATCGGATCTAAAAATATTATACTTCAAACATGAAGAAGAAAGTGAGACATTCTCAGAACAACCAAAGCACAGAGTGTTTATTTTTAGTATTCCTGCTCTACAAGAAATGCTAAAAAGATCCGTTTGGCTGAAATAAAAGGGCATGAGGCAGTATCTATAAGCCATATATAGAAATAAAGTTGACAGCCTATACATTGGGGAAAATATTTGGAAACCACATAGCCAGTAATGGATATCCAAAACATATAAAGAAATCCTTTAACTCAACAAGAAAATGACAAACTTTTTAAAAAATAAGCAAAAGATCTGAATAGACATTTCTCCAAAGAAGATATATAAATGGACAAAAAGCATGTTCAACATCATTAGCCATTAGGAAAAATGCAAATCCAAATCACAATGAGATACCCTACTCTCTAGAATGACCACTAATTAAAAAATGGAAAATTACAAGTGTTGGAGAGAATGTGGAAAAATAGGCATATATATTCATCGTTGGTGAGAATGGAAATAGTGGAAAATTTTTGGCAGTTCCTCAGAAAGTTAAATATAAAATTATCACACATCCTAGCAATCACACTTCTTCCTAATTAAAAAGCTGAAAGCAGGGGCTTGAACAGTATTTGGGCACTGATTTTCTAGAACAGGCTTAATCCCAATTGCCAAAAGATGGATGCAACCCAAGTGTCTATCAACCTATGAGTGAATAAACAAAATGTGTTCAATGGAAAATAATTCAGATGTGAAAAGCAATGAAGCTCTGATTCATGCAGCAACATGGATGAACCTTGATGACAGCATGTTTAATGAAGTAAACCAGACACAAAAAGAAAAATATTTCATGATTTCAGTGATAAGAAATAATTAGAATAAGCAAACTCAGAGTCAGAATCTAGAATATAGTTTACCAGGAGATGGAGTGGGGTGGGGAATAAAGAATTAAGGCTTAAAATATACAGAGCTTATATTTGGGACAATGGGAAATATTTGGTAATGGATTGGTATTTTGGTAATGGTTTTGATGCTAGCACAACATTGTGAAAATAGTCAACAGTACTAAATGATATATTTGAATGAGGTTTAAAGGAAAATTTAAAACATCTATTCATCCCTGGGATCATCACAGGGATGAAAGCATGTTTTAAAGTTGAAAATTAATCACCAAGGAATTGAGACAGTCTACAACTGCAAGCAACAGAGTCCCATCCATCGGCTGTATGGGACTGAAGACCCTCTCTATTAGTGGTGGAGTGGGCATCACCATCCCAGAATCCTCAAGATTGGGGATTGAACTATGGACTAGAGTGGACTTACTGGTACTCTACTATAGACTTATTGTAATTTCAGCAATGGAAGAATTTATGTCATTGATGTGGAGGCAGTGGCCACTGGAGGCTCTAATGGCAGGGAGAGGGAAAAGAAGTGTGATACGGGGGCATTTTCAGGACTTGGAAATTGTCCTGAATGACATTGCAATGACAGATTCAGGCCATTATATATCTTGCCATAACCTACAGAATTGTGTGGGAGAGAGTGTAAACTACAATGTAAATCATGCTTAGTGGCAATGCTCCAAAATGTGTTCATCAATTGCAATGCATGCATTACACTAATGAAGGATGTTGTTAATATGGGTAAATGTGGGTGGTGGGGGAGCAGGGCACATCGGAATCCCCTATGTTTTTTATGTAACATTTATGTAATATAAACATCTTTTTTAAAATAAAAATTAAAAAAATGAAAACAAGGGGTTACCTTACTTACAGAAATCTTCCTGTATTAAAATATGACCTCCAATCCTATCATTTATGGAGCATGTTGAAAAACTTTGGTTTTAAAATAAATGAGATCTGCCTTGCACTACAAGGCCTTGGACAGTTTGGAATAATGTTTTTTTCATCTGTGAGCATGTAGATTTAATAAAATGTTTTTGGCAGTAAAAAAAAAAATCAATCACTGTATCGGTGTAATACACCATGTTAATAGAATGAAAGAAAAGAAACCATATGATCATATCAATTTGTTTGTAAAAGCATTTGTTAAAACCAACAGGGAAAAGGGAAACTAATTCAGTCTGAAAAAAGGAAATTATGAAAAGTGCACAGCTAACATCAAACTTAAGAGTGAAGCATTGAATACTTTGCTAATAAAATCAGGAACAAAATGGGAGGTATGCTCTCACCCCTAATACTCATTATTGTATTGGAGGTGCTAATCAGTGCCATTAGTCAAGAAGAAGAAAAAAGGCATCCAAATTGGAAAGCAAGAACTAAAATTATCTCTATGCACAGATGACATGATTTCATATATAGAAAATACTAAGGCATACATACACACAAAGCTGTGAAAGTTAATAAGCAAGTACAAAAATGTTACAGATTCTAAGATCAACATTCAAATATCAGTTGTGTTTCTTTATACTAGCAATGAACAACCTGAAGTGAAATTAAGAAAATAATTTCATCTACAATATCATCAAAAAGAATAAAATTCTTAACTATAAATTTAACAAAGGAAATGTAAGGATTGTACACAGAAAGCTACAAAACATTGTTGACAAAAATTAAAGACCAAATTAAATGATAACACATCTTGCATTCATGGATTGAAGAAAATATAATTAAGATGACAATACTCCCCGTTCTTATTTTTAAATCCAGTGCAGACCCTATCAACACCCCAACTGCCACATACAACGAAATGGAAAAGCTAATCCTAAAATTCATGCATAACTGCAAGTAACCTTGAATGCCAGAATAATCTGGAAAAAGAAGAACAAATTTGGAGGACTCACACCTCCTGGTCCCAAAATTTACAACAAAGCTAAAATAATGGAAAAATTATGATACTGGGATGAATATAGACATATAGATTGATGGAATAAAATTGAGATTTTATAAACAAACACATAAAAATATGTATGGTGAATTGATTTTACATGGGTTCCAATAGGAAATAGCCTCATCAACAAATGGTACATTTGGTACCATTTGGTACCATGGATATCCACCAACAAATGAAATATCTAGAACTGTATCTAGTAGCATATATAAAAATTAACTCAAAATGGATCTTACTTATAAGAGCTAAAACCATAAATCTCCTTGAAGAAAACACAGGATAAAACCTTACGAACATGACATTTGACAATGGAATCTAAGATATGCCAAAAGCACAAGTAACAAAAGAAAAAAATAGTTTTAAAAGATACTACACAAACTCTTTAAAAAAGGGGGGAGGAGACATTATGCAACTTATTGTATGAAGCCAGTAATCGCCAAATCATATACTCAAATCACAATAAAACAATTCAGAATGTATGTTGTTTCCATGGTGGATCAATATTTTTTATTTACATACATTCTGAATTGCTTTTCCAACTACAATTTTGGCTTTTGTTGAATATCCATTTAAATGAAATTTCTATAGTGTTAATACTGAGTGTCAAAAACCACTTTTACTAAATTACAGTGAAACATGATCAGTTTTTTTCCAGAACACCACCCATCTCAACTGAAGGAAGGAGCTACTATACCATCTATTTTGTCTAAAGAAAAAAGAAGTCATACCTAGAAATAGAAAATAGTAATTACTTCTCTGACCTGAAACAAATAGTACATATTTCAAAGTATTTCATATGCATTGTCATTTGAGCTCATCACCATTTTGTGAGATATTTTACTATGCGTTTTTCAAGCACACCAAATTCTGTACCTACGAAATACATAAACAATGGGCCCAGACAGTTTATGTACATAAGAAGACTCACTTACATAAGGACATCACAGTCAAATACCAAATTGCACCAACTTAAAATTACATTGCATCAGTGGTCTTTTCTGATAATAAATGATATTAAAAGTCTCACTGACAATCACTTCAAGAACAAACTTGCAAAAAATATGCTGATGGGTACCAACTAAAAGAACAAATGTTAAATGCCATAATATCCTTTCAGAAGACAATTGGCAAAAGTACAAAATACAGACCAAGCTACCAATGTGCATCTTATAGTAAAATTGGGAGTAGGCCAATGTATTTTATAACTTAATCTTAAAACTTGTAATAAATATTTAACAACTAGAGAATTTTATCAATATAACTTGAGACACAGAAAAAAAATAAGAAAGAAAAGGAGTGACTCTAAATGTCATATAAAAGTCATGGCATGAAGACTAATTTCTATATAAACCAGTAGTATTGGAATATATATAATTAAAGGACATTTATTTACAAATAAATGGCAAAAAGAAGAGAGACAACTGCAAGCATAACAGAGAAAATGATGAGACGAGACTTGTGGAACCAGCAATACAAGATGATATTAAAATGACAGTAGAACCAACAAGCAAATGATAGATTTTTTTGATTCAGCCTTTACAAATAATATAGTACTTATATTTTCAAAACCCAAAGACAATGGGTTGCTCTTTCTGAAATAATCTTAGCCTCAGGCTAAGTCATATTTGAACAATAAGTTTTACTTAGGTTGCAAGCATTATGGTAACATAACATGATAAAAACAACATTGACTTTTTATTACTAAGGCAACCACAACACTGCTTTCTAACATGCTTTATATTTATGAATATTACATTTTATGCTGTAACATTTGAAAAAAATTACTAGAGTAATTTCTATACTTTGGTCAAACTCTGAATTGGAAAAACAATATATAATTGTGAGTTTGGAATTTTTACCTGATTTCTTTGACAAACAAGAATGGCCTGTCATTATTATTGAAAATAAAACTTCCAGACCCCTTTGGGGAAAAAAAATCACAACAAAGAAAAAGAAATGACAGGTACACATCTCTTAGGAAC
>JAQZBX010064426.1:0-16500 GCA_029593785.1 Cabassous unicinctus | reverse complement strand
GTTACACCAAAATTGCAGGGATTCCCATGTTCCCCACCTCCCACACCTCCCACAGCCTCCCACATAAACATCTTTCATTAGTGTGGCACACCACCTGCAAATGGATATACACATCCTGGGGCTTTGCCGCTAAGTATGGACCATAGTTGAAATTGTAGACCACACTCTTGAGCAAGGCCAACTTGGGGCTGCTTTTTCTTAACTCCCGTGAAGGCAATGCAGGGTGCCATGGTTTGCTCTTTCCCTTCCCTTGTCGGGGGTTGGAAGGAAAACCCTGGGCTGTCTTTCTCTTTCATCATTTTCCGAACCTCCAGGTCAGTCTGCGAACAGTGCTTAAAATCTGGTCTGTGCAAGGTGTTGCGGTTCTGAAGAATTAGATGTTACAGCTTCTGTCCTGGTTTGGTTTGCTTAGTGTTGGTCTGGTAGCTGAAATCTCTCCTAACTATACAGTATTATGATAAATTGTATTGCAGCCTGTCCCTTCCTCCTCTCAACATCAGGCTTTATGCCAAGGAACAGGTCTCCTGGGGGACCTTAACTCTGGGCCAATCACGGGTCATACTCAGTTGTCAAGGAGGCTGGAGGTGGTTCTTTCTCCATTTAGCAGTCCAGGGCTGGGCCCTGAAAAGGCACCTGGTATGTATTGAATGCCTACTAGGAAGCAGAAGTCTTGCTAGGAGCTTGAGATACAGTGACTATCAAGACAGACAACCTCTGCCCTCAAAGAACTCCTGGAGCTTAAGGCATAGTTTGGGAGGAGAGTCACTCAGTAAATAATAGGAGAACGCTGAAGGATGGGATGCAATCAAGTGCTGAATTACATGAGATGTCGCTCATATCTGGGCTTACCTCCGTCTTGGACCAGCCTCACTGCACTGTAACCATAGGCCTCTCCACTCGACTGTATTTTGACTCTCTATCCCCAGTGCCTATACACTGAGCCTTGTACACAGTGGGTGCTCAGTAAATGCTTGTTGTATGAGTGAATGGATCCTGCCTCTTCCAGCTGCGTTTCTCCACAGTGGTGCCTTCTTGCCTTCCACAATATTCAGAAAATGCCTAGAATGTGGAAGGCACACAGCTAGGGAATATGGGAGGTGAGAAAATGAATCCAGCTTGCTTCCCACCTTAGTAAGTGCTGCTTCCTGAGCACTTCCTCTGTGTTCAGCATTTTACGCAGGCTCACTTCTTCTCACAATGGTATAAGGTGGGAATGATCTCGTATTTTTACACGTAAGGAGACTGTGGCTCAGACAGGCTAAGGAGCTGCTCGGGGCCTCACAGCTGGTAAGTGGCAGAGGCAGGATTTGAACCCTGGTCTGTCTGACTCCAGACCTCCCCTGGGGTGACCAGACCACCCTTTGTATTTTAACCATCAGCTCATCTGTCTGTATCTTCCACTCAACGGCGGGTTCCCTCAGGGAGGAGACCGTATCTTACTCATCTTTGAATCCCCAGGGACCAGGTCAGTGTTTCTCAGGGGTGGCCTGTAGATCACCTCCATCAGAATCTTGCTGGGAGCCTGTGAAGAATGCAAGCCCCTGGGCTGCTCCCTAAAGCTGCTGAATGAAAGGTGCTGGCGATGTAGCTTCCAGATCTGCCTTTCCACCAGCCAAGCTCCCCACGTGGAGCCTCTGCCCACTCAAGTTTGGCAGGCGGGTGTTTGGTGGGTGTTCCTTGGGTCTGGCATGGAGAAACTGACTGGTACCCAGACAAGTTGGATTCCAGGGAGAGTGTGGTCTGTGGCTGGTGGTATTGCAAAGTGATTTGGGAACCCAGTTTATAAGGAAGGAGCGACGGGACATCTGATCTGGGCCAAAAGGGCTTTTCAGGAGGCCTCATCTGTTTTTTGCAAAAGCCCCATTTCTACCTCCTTACCTGGAACCTCACTGCATTGCCCTTCCTGCCCAGAGCCCTGTGCTCTCTCTTTCAATCAGTTTGCTTCCTTGTCTTGCCTCTAGGAAGCAATCTTCATTTAAAATGAGCCTACAGAGATCAGTTTTCTTTTCCTATTTTTAGTGTAACAAGCTGCAGTCACAGCCTTCTCGCAGGCCCTGAAGTCAGCATGGCCATGCCTGTGAAGGGAGCACGCCTGTGCTCGGTTTGGGAAATTAAATGTCTGGGGAGCGGGGAGTGTTACTCTTCTCACCACCTCAGATGAGCTTTCAAAATCAGGGGGATATCTTGAAATGCGGCCGTGCAGACGATTAAGAGCTTTTTGTATCCAAGAGAAAATACCTGGTCACCTCTCAGCGTACTGCCCGTAGGATAAACTATGCCTAATTTGATTTCACTATTTGAATTTTGATTAATTAATTAGTTAGCAATCAAGCTAGTATTCATTGAGTAGGTGTGTGCAGTGGCCGTGAGATGAATAGAAGACAACCTGGGCTTCAGCCCAAAATAGGGTCACTGCCCTTTGGAGAGGGGTTGGGTAGGTGGATAGTCCAGCCCTGTGGTTATAGTTACAGCTCTGGGCCTTGATTGCTGACTCAGACCCTGAGGATATTAAGAAACCTGGGGATGAGTCCTGGTTCTACTTCTTTCTTGGTACAAATGTTCAGAAACCCAACCCAAAGTGCTTAAGCTTAGAGGGAATTTACTGGCTGGCATCACTGCTAATTCCAAGATGGGGCTGGCTTTGGGCACAGCTGGATTCAGCACTCAAATGGATATTTTCTCTCTGTCTTTGGGTCTGCTGCCTGCCTAGCTTCATTCTCAGCCTCCCAGGGGGGAAGACAGAGACATTTGTCCAGCAGACCCCATAAAAGCCCCAAGAGCCACTCCAGTTGAAACCACTTTGATCAACTGCTCGGAAGAAACTGCTCAGGAGTGCTGTGATCTGAGTGCTTTAGGCCTGGAATTGGGCATGAGTCCTGCCCAGGCCATGTGGACTGAGAATGGGAGAGTGGTAACCCCCCCTAATAAACTTCGGGGCCATTTGCCAGAGGGAGAGGAATGGATGTTGAGGGAGTGACTGCACCATGCAACTTCTGTGGACCTTGATTTTTTCATCTTTAAATACGGGTGCCGTAATTGTGAGGATTGAATGAAATAATGGTTCTAAGTGCTTAGCCCTCTGCCTGGCAAATAGTAAATGCTTAGCAAGCGCTAGTGCAGTGAGGATGAACTGGGGCCACACGCTCAGGTGTGCCAGACATGCAAACTTTTTGTTTTGCTATAACCCCTTAATTTTGATTATGAGTCCCTGTTGTGAGGGTGGCGGAGAAGGAATATGGCAGGAGACATGCTTCTCCCCCTCTGGCCTTGTGCTCCTTTCCAGGGGGCCATTGGCAGGGTGTTGGGCTGGGGTGCACGCCATTTTCACTTAGCCACTCGCTCCTCATTTCGGTCTCATATCTGGTCACTGCCGGTCACTTGTATGTCCTCCCTCATTCCCCCTTCCAGCTGTCTGTGCCATGCCCATGCTACTTTCTGGTGAATGAAGAACGTTGTCCTGTGCCTTCACAATTCTGGGCAGAGGGGCTTTGCTCTCTTGCCCAAGGTGGGTACAAGGCCATATGCTGCTGCCCCTGCATCACTCTGAGGCTGTAGGAAACTTTGGGATGTTATTCTGCACTTGTCTGCTTAGATGCACCTCTAGCAGACTAGGTTCAGAGAACTTCAGATTTCTTTCGTTTTTTAAAATTTCCTGAGAAAGAAGGGTGTATTTGTTAGTGTAAAGTCTAAGCCACTGTAACGAAGCTTCTCCAAAATAGTGATTTAAGTAAGCTAGACTGCAATGGGGCACGGGGGGACTTTATGGAGTGATGGATATATACTATATCTTGATTTTGGTGGTGTTTACACAAAAAGAATGAGTTTTCTCTATGGAAATTATACCTTTATGAATGTAATAAAAAAAGGAAGTAGAATTAGATACTCAAGACAGCCTGTGCTACAGAGAGCTTTACCCCTTTGCTTTCAAGTTCTCTAACTTAATCAGGTTTCCGTCAGAATTAACCAGGCCCTCCCACTTAGCTCTCCGCACCCCCACTTACCTTGCTCAAATCTGTCCACGCCAGGCTGATTGGGCCAAGCTCAGTGTTCCTTCCTAGAAACTCACTGGTATCCAAGTCCTACTTCATTGCACTTGGGTTCTGCCCTTTCCTCAACCTTGGAGATCTTTTCTAGTCTTGAGGGTTGGTGGGGGAAGGGGTACTGGAGAGACTCTTCTGTGCCCTGATCCCCTTAACAACCAGGCTTTCCAAGCTCAAAAGCCATCATTTTGCTAACAGTATTCTCTTCTGTTATCCCTTCCATGGCTTCTTCAAAGGGGGAGGGGCCCGTGGGAGAACTAGGGTAGGCGTTGCTGAAAATGGATGTGAGTAGATGGGGCATCAGTTAATATTTCAGAATGTTATCCTTTCCCATTAACTATTTTATGAAATGAGACTGCAGTGTGCAGTAGTGAACAATCGAGTGTTAGATGGGGGTGAGTGGCGGTTGGTGAGACTTGGAGAAGTGGGACTTGAACTGGGTCCCTCCCACTGACGATGGCACAGGAGACCTTGACAGGAGGCAGGCGTGAGCACTGAGGAAACGCTCCAGTTAAGGGCGGAAATTAGTGGGTTGGGGTGTAGCAGAAATTGAGGGTGGATAGCCAGGGTGAATCAGATGGCGAAGGACTTCAAAAGGCAGACAGAAGGATGTGCCTTCATGGCCCATTTGCAGCTGGTAATAGAGAGGCACCGAATGCTCTTTCAGCTGGAGTAAAAGTTGATGAAAGTTCGTGCCGTAGATTTATTTCCACTGAACTCAACAATCAATGAACCTCTTTTGTTTGCAAGAAGCTGTGCTGGGCAGTCAGGGTAGAAAGGCAAATTCAATAATAGGGAAAGACAAGTTAGGATGAGTTGCTAGTGATCTAGCGTTTTCCGCCACCATTAACGTTCCAGTTACTCCCATTGTATGTTACTAACATTGTGTGTTAGATCATACGCTTTCCGCATGGTTTTTTCTTAACTAACCCTTGACTTATCTGTCTACCTGACAGGCACCTTGAACTCCTTGAGAGTTGGGGCTGTATCTTATTAATTTGTAATCTTGACAGCACTGTACCTTACCCTTGTGGGTGCTTACTAAATGCAGAATATATGACTGCTTGGATGTTTGAATGAATGAATGAAGTGATAAGGGGAATAGAGAAAAGGGGATGCATAGGAGAAGCATTTTAAAGGAAGACCCCCACAGGACTTCATAGCCAACTGGACTGGAAAGATGGAATTGAATGAATCCAGGATGGCCCTTGATGAGTGGTTGGACAGGAGGTTGGGGGGTGAGCAAGTCTGGTGAGGAGAGGACAAGTTCCATTTAGAACTCCGCATTGTTCAGAGTTTTCTGGGAGTACTTGAACTCTTGCAAGGCAAGTTTAGTGCTTACTGGGAATATTTTTGATGAGCAGCTATCTTCAGAGGGGCAGGCTAATTTCAGAGTAAGTTTATTAAAATTAGTGTGTGGGGGAAAGTGAGCACAACTGCTATTTTTAACTAATGGGATTCGTGTTCTCTACTGTACAGGGAAATTCGCATATGTGCTTCTAAAATTGACAATTTCTACTCTTATGTTTAAAAAATTAATTTAGTGACTTTCACATTGAGTAAAATACATTGGCTGAAGATTAGAAGAGGACTTTGGTTAGTCCCTGAATGAAAATGACCAGAGCGAATGGCATTTTTTTCTCCCACTGCCTAGTTGGCCAACACCAAAATCAAACTGGGGCTTCAGGAACCTTATAGCATAGAACTTTGCTTGGTTGAGAGTCTGCATCTCTCTGGCCTATCAGGCAAGATGGTGCCAGTGGCAGGAGATAACTGGTCTCCATGGAGCACGAACCTTTGGTGGATTATTTTGAAGTCCTCTCATTTTCATTTCACCTCTTCTCGTCTACTCTAAATTTCCATGATCTTACTCTATTTTATTGCAACAATCAATCTAATTCATTTAGGAAATCATACCTTTTTCGAGTCAGTCTACCCTCTATACAACTATCCCAATTAAGCCATTAAAAACAAATGCTTTTTACAAGGTCCCCTTACTTAGAAACCTTCAGTGGCTCCCCATTACCTGGCATTCAAAGCCCTCCTCAAGCTGGCCTTGACCTATCTTTTTAGACTTATTTATCATTGCTCTCCTCATATATTGGCTGTTTCAGCCAACCGGTCTGTTATGCATTTGGGTCTCCACCTTCTTCTTACATCCTGACTTCATCCGGGTGGTCCCTACACTTCTTCCCTGGACAAAGCCTTAACCAGTCCTTCAAGGTAGAGTAGAAAGCCACATCCCTCAAAAAATCATCCCAGACCACCCAAGCTTGTGGTATCTCTGTTTGGCTTAGCTTAGGTTCTGTATGGCTCACTTAGCACTTCCATGATGCTTGAGAAAGGAAGGGGCCTTCTCTGTGTGTGAATCTTAACTCCTACACATGTTAATGAGTGCCATGGGTTGGGACTGCTCTAGGGCAGGAGGCAGGAATTCTGGAGTGATGAGACTTCATGCATGGCTCCAGAGGAACAGACCTGACAGAGGACACTGATAGAGCATTCCAGAACATACCTAGTTCTGGACCATTTGCAGGGCCTTGGCTTTGATTTTACATCCTCACTTGTAGAAAGAGACTCATGGATGTACCTGTCCACTTATAGCTTTATTAATGGCAGACACAAAAGTGGAGGCCAGTGACATCAGGGTGGCCCATCAGTGGACATTAGGGTGGATCCAACCAGGTTGGCTGGTTGGTGTGAAGAAGGGTGAAGGACAGTCCAGGTATGTTCAGAGTGAGAGGGTACGTAGCAGGGGAGAAGATCAGCATTCAGTGTACCAGAGGCATCTTGAGCGCCTACTGTATGCAAGGCTTCATGCACGAGACAGTGGCCTTCAAAGAGTTCACAGTCTGGTGGTGATAGAGAATGGGGATAAGGCAACTTCACGATGATGTGCATTGTGATAAGTACTCTGCAGACCAAGGAGAAGTTCATTTGGATTGGGGCATTGAGGAAGGTTCTGAATGGAGGTGGTACCTGGGCCAGGATGGTTGGGCAGGATTTCAGCAAGTAGAGACAGCAAAAGTGCAGAGGTAGCAAAATGTAGAACTTGTTTGGGAAATCTCAGATTGGCTGGTCTCTGGTGACATATAGTAGGACATCAGCTGCAGTTTGTCAGTGCAGACCTCGAATGCCCTATTAGCTGTGTAGAGAGTACTAGGGTTTGTTCTAGAGGTGACATGTGACATGTGGCATGACTGTACCCTCTGAGCAGGGCAGGGGAAGTTGTCTCGATGTGTTGGGAAGGCACAGGAGTGTATGTAAAGGGCTGGATGGGGATGAGTAGCCTACCTGTGCCTGTGCCTCTGGCTCCTTTCCTTTCAACCCACTTGACTCTGCTTTCTGCCCCTTCTTTGCTGCTGAAAATGCTCTTGCCAAGGCCACCCCCAAGACCAGCCTCCTAATTGCCAAACCAGTGGTCTTTCCTCAGGCCTTGAGCTACTTGACATCTGGTTGTGCAGCCTCCGGTACCCCACTCTTCCCTCCCTACATGCACATCTTCAGAACTCTCCTTCCGTGTGGCTGCTGGACATGATCCCCAGCCATTTCACACACAGTGTCCTGAACCGAACTCCTCCTTCCTCTGCTCTGCTCTTCCTACCTCTCCTCCCTCTTTTCTTCCCATCTCAATCAATGGCATCGTTATGGAGTCTTCCCGACCCTTCTTCCCAATGTACCTCCCCCTCCCAATCTAATTGTTCATTAAGGCCAATAGATTCTGTTCAAATAAATCCTTAAATAAAGGCTCTGCATCACCATTACCATGACCCCACCGGGGACTGGGTTCTCATCCATTTTCCCCAGAATATTTGCACCATTCTCTAGATTCGTCTTTCCTCCATATTGCTCATAGGGTTGTTATTCCAAGCACTGAAATCATCTTTCCATTCCTTTGCTTAAAGCTCCCTGATGGCTTTCCAGGGCCTGTAGAGTGACATCCAGCTCTACCAGTTGGCCTCTAAGGGCCTTGCTCCCTTCTCATATCCAGGAACCTCCTGTGCCCCTTATGCCCACCATCTCCAAGAGAAACCCTGGCTGTTACCAGATCACTCTATACCCTAAGACACTTCTAAGCCTTTGCCCATGTCCATAGGTGGTCTACTCATACCTTAAAACCCAGCTCAAATATCATGTTCCTCCCTTAGGTTTCCTACTTGCCTTGGGCCGCAAAAATTTGGAAAAGAGGATGGTGGACTGCAGTTGGGCAGATGGTGTGGGAGATGGTTGGCAGGGTAAGATCACAGGGTGATGGGGTTCCTGAGGATTGGGCCCCTCAGAGGTGGGTGGTCAGCAATGTCTAGCATAATGCCCAGTACATGATAGATACTTAGATACATGGGAGAAAGGGAGGGAGGGAGGGAGGGAAGGGTGGGAAGTAGGGAGGAAAAAAGAGAAAGAAGGAAAGACAGTTTATCTTGCCATTTCCACCATTCTCTTTGAAGCTGGCCTTGTTCACCTGCTGGTGTGGCCCCCTTCCAACCTTTCCCCAGACTGATGGTGGCCGTGAAGGAGCTGGGAGTGATAGCCACATGGTCCCAGCATGTGCCTAGGGTCCTGGCTAACTTCCTGGCTCAGGCTGCAGTGGGTTACATAAGTCATTAAGCTCTGCCACTAGGTAGCTTGGGCAAATCTCCTGACTTCTCCAAGACCTTGTTTGCACTGGACTTTATACAATGAGGCTAATACTACCTGCTTTGTGTTTCTCAGTTAAGATGAAGATAAAATGAGATCATGTACGTGAAAGTGTGTTTTAAAGGCTCAGGAGGTGTTCATATCTGTGCCTGGGCTTTGGGAAAACCCCTCTGCAGGACTTCAGAGATGCTTCTGCAGAGGGAGGTGATGTGTCGGCTACCGGCTGTCAACATGACTGCCATAGAACATTCATATTGATGGGGCGCAGATTGATGTACCTGCTTGCTCTGCCATCTGCACACCTCGTGATCAAGGCAATATCAGAGGCGGCTCCCTTTCTCCAGCCAGTTCCAATTTGCTTTTTAATTTGCTCCGGGCTGGTGAGTGCTGCCAGGGTCAATCTGTAACCTTTTCTTCTTACCAGCAGTCTCCAGCCTTGCCAGACCTCCCATCGTGTTTGCAGGCTACTCAATCAATATCCAGACTACTTCCATTTCCACGGTGTCTTCTGAGCACCCCTTATTGTTAACCTTCTGACTTTGAACCCTTCTTACTGTCGCCCAGTCCGGTGTCTAGCCTGAATTGTTCTGCCCTTTCTTGTTCTTACATTTCTGTGGCCTCCAGAGCCATCTGCTGACTACCTGACTTTGTTCATTGGTTGGGGTTTCCAATAAGCCCTCACCCTTATTAAACTGAGTTCAATGCTTAGGAAAATATATAGCACTTGCTTGTAGGAAACTCCTGGATTCTTTCAGGTGCCTCTACGTTAGCCTTCCCACCTCCTGTGTCCTTTCTGCCTTTCCATTTCCATCCAGTGCTGCTTGATGAAGTGCCTGGAAGCAGATCTCTGATCCTGATCCTTCCTTGCTCAGAGACCTCTGTAGCTTCCCATTGTGTCTCACTTTGGCCCAAACTCCATTGTCACATAAGACCTTTCTTACTTTCATCTAAACCAAACTTGGCTTATTTTGCATTTCTCCTTTTCATGTGTCCTTTGCTCTGGGCAAGCTGAACCACTCCTGCTCCTGTCTGATAGAGAATGGGGATGAGGCAACTGCACGATGATGTGCACATGGTAAGTACTCTGCAGAATACCCGAGCATCCATGCACAGAGTCTTTGCTCAGGCTGTGCCCTTTGCCCAGAAATCTTATTCCCCTACCTCTCCTTCCTTCTCTTTCCGGGTTTAGTCATGACCATTTTTCCCCCTAATCAAAGCTTTTTCCCTGTGCAACCGCAGAGCAGCTGGGCATACCTCTGACCATGCATCTCCCTTGCTGCCTAATGTCGATTTGAAATATGTGGAATAGTCTACGCATGCTTGGAGTTTTTCCACAGCAGGAGTGGACCAATCCATCTCTCAATCTCCCACCATGCCCAGTAGGAAGTCCTGCATGTAGTAAGTAGTGAACAAATCTGAAAAAGATGACAGACATCATACTTGAATTGAAGAACTGCTGAATTAAAACTAGGACATCCTCATATCCATTTTTATCTCACAGGCCTTCCAACTTTCAAAATATAGATTGTGATCCTTTAAAGGTAGAGTCTTGGTTTGCCAAAGGGCTGCCAATGCAAAGTACCAAAAAGGGGATGGCTTTTATAATGGGAATTTTATTTGAGGTAAATGCTTACGGTTTCAAGGCCGTAAAATGTCTAAATCAAGTCACCATCAGAGACGCTTTCTCACCAAAGTCAACTACGGGTGGTCCTAGCGTCCTACCATGTGGCGATCGGGCAAGATGGTGGCTCTGCTGACTTCTCCCTCTGCTTTCTTCTTGAATTCAGCTGTGGCTGGTCAGTCATCTCTCCCTGGGCCTTGGCTCCTTGAGCTCAGCTGTGGGTGAACCTAGAGTCCTTTCCCTTTCACATGGCCTGATCAAATATAACAGCTTCCTTTCTCTCTGTGTATGTCTCCCTTTATATCAGACCCAACAAGAGGGCAGAGAGCGAAGCTGGCTCATGCCTCACTGACTCAGTCCCATCAAAAGCCCTAAAGAAATCTTATCAAGTGATTTACTCAAAGCCCCCTCAACCAAATTTAATGCATTCAAAGGGCCCCACACTCACAGGAATGGATTATTCAAGAGCATAATCTTTTTCTGGGATTCACAAAATTCCACTGTCACAGGTAGTAAGTCAAATCACCTTTGAATAAGCTCTGAGGGACTTATGAACCTACTATAAGTCAATTCCTTCCCTCCCTTCTTTTCCTTCCTTCCTTCCAAACTGGTATTTTATTGTATCAGATATATTGCTTGAAAAAGCCAGGTAGAAGTTGCAGCTGGGCAATCATTTTGTTATAAAAAGCCACTTGCTATTATGGGATCTGGCCTGGATTATTATGTGCCTCAACATGCACTGGGCTTTTACTCTGCTTCTGACTAGAATTTAAGCTTGTTCCAAAGGTTATTTGCTCTCTGTAGTTGACTCCTATGGAAAAAAAAAATTGTACAATGTCTTCAGTCCCTGTGAAAATCTTCTCATGAGAAATCATAATAAAAATCATTCCTTACATTTGTCTTCCTTCAACTGATATTTAAGAGTATTTACTCTACCCCAGCCAGGTACTCTGCTAAGAGCTGGGGTGCAAAGTCCAACAGTGCTGTCTCTTAGGAGTTTATAGAGCATTTCCCTCTACCTTCCCTTACCTAGTGCTCATAACCACGCTATTGGTTGGATTGCTTAGGTGACTGTCTCCACACTGTGCAGAAGAAGAAACAGAAATCCAGGTCACCCGGCAAGAAGTGAGCGTGTCGAGCCGGGTCTTTTAACTTCAAGGGAGGTGGTTTCCCACTGAACCACAGGGGCATGCTGGGATTGCTTGGGCCTTCTGCACACCCACTTCCCAACAACAGAGGCAACGCTTGTGTGCTGGAAGTTCCTTTTTCCTCTTCGTCTGCTTCTGGCTGAGCTGGATCCAAACCCAGGAACTTGAGCTGCAAAAGAGCCTTTTAGGATCTGGATTCCAGATTCCTGCCCAGACTTCAGGGTAGGTTAGAAATTGAGCAAGAAGGTGGCACGAGACCTGAACATGTGACCCTATCTTGAAGGGGCCGTCAGGCACCTCGTCTGCAGTTGTTAAAGGCTGAAGGCAGGGTGTGGCAGGTGACCCACCCCGTCCAGGCAGAGGCTCCAGGGAAGTGAGAGAAACCAAGAAGGGCTGGCGTTCCTCTCCCCACCCCACTCCTGCTGCACCCCGTCACCCTAATTTTCCTTAGGCAGCTGCCAGCCCGTCCTTAATGGCCTGAGTCTGTGAATGGAGAAATGTTTGGGAAGAATTATGAGTGCTGAGCCTTTTATCTGTAGATGATACTACCTTGGGTAGTAATGGATTTTAACTTTAAATATTTGACTAAGATACATTCACTGCCTCTGCCTGCCCCCTTCAAATTTAGAAAATACAGATAAGTTCAATAGAAAAAAGTCATCCATTCCCCAGAGCTGACTGCAGTTAACATTTTAGTGTGCAATCTTCCAGATATCTCCCATGCCTTTATTAATGTGGAAAAGCACTTTAGATTGTGTACTGGTTCACTTTTTCATTTGTTTTGGCTCACATACAGACAGTGAATGCGAACATTTGGAGCATAATACTCGAGGCCACCCAGACCAAGATATGGAACATTCCCAGTTCCCCAGATATCTCCGTGTGCTCTTTCCCAGGTAGCACTCCTCCCCCCAGACGTAACCACCATTATTATGACTTCTGTCACTGTATCCTGTGTCTACAACTTGTTCTCTTTCCTACTTAACAGTAAGTAGTGAACAGCTTCCATGTCACTAACTCCTCACCCTCGTCATCATCATCAACATTGCTCAGAATAGCAGCATAGGATTCTGCAGTGCTGAAAAACCACACATTTGTCAGACTTCGAGCCTATATCTTAGATATTTATGATATTGTTTCCCATGATCAGAAAACTCAGGTGTTGGACTTAGTTAGCTCTGAAACAGGCTGCAGAATCAGTGACCTCGAGTTTTTCCTGTAGTTTCTTTTTTTGTTTTTAAAAAATTTATTTTTATTAGAGAAGTTGTAGGTTTAAGAGAAAAAGCATGCAGAAAATAGAGTTCTCGTATAACCCCCCTGCAAACATGCAGTTTTCCCTTTTATTAACACTTTGCATTAGTGTGGTACCTTTCCTACAGTTGCTGAAACAATATTATTATAATGCTATTATTAACTATAGTCCAAAGTTAAACATGGACTATAAAAATTTTATTCTAGTAATAAAACCTAAAATTTCCTCTTTTAACCATTTGCAAATATGTAACGAAATGGTGTTAATTATATTCACAATGTTGTGCCACCACCACCATCCATTACCAAAACTTTTCCATCATCCCAAACAGAAACTCTGTACAAGAATTAACTCCACATCCCCTACCCCCACCCTGGCCCCTGGTAAACTGTATTCTAGCTTCTGACTCTATGGCTTTGCTTATTCTCATTGTTTCCTATCAGTGATATCATACTATATTTGTCCTTTTTTGTCTGGCTCATTTTACTTGATGTGATGTCTTAAAGGTTCATCCATGTTGTTGCATATATTCCATTCTATTATATCCACATTTTGTATATTCATCTGTTGATGGAAACCTGGATTGCTTACATCTTTTGGCAGTTGTGAATAATGCTGCTATGAATATCAGTGTACAAATATCTGTTCTAGTCCCTGCTTTCAGTTCTTCTGGATATATACCTTGTAGTGGGATTGCCGGATAATTTGATAATTCTATACTTAGCTTCCTGAGGAACTGCCAAACTGGCTTCCATAGTGGCTGTACCATTTTACATTTCCAGGAGCAATGAATGAGTGTTCCTATTTCTCCACATCCTCTCCAATACTTGTAATTTTCTGGGTTTTTTTGTTTGTTTGTTTGTTTTTTGTTTTTTTTCCAGTAGTGGCCATTCTACTGGATGTAAAGTGGTATCACATTGTGGCTTTGATTTACCTTTCTCTGATGGCTAATGATGTTGAGCATCTTTTCATGTGCTTGATGATTGTTTGTATATCTTCTTTGAAGAAATGTCTATTTAATTATTTTGCTCATTTTTTAATTGGGTTATTTGTCTTTTGTTGTTGAGTTGTAGGATTTCTTTATATAGTCTGGATATTAAATCCTTATTGGATATGTGGTTTCCAAATATTTTCTCCCATTCTGTAGTTGTCCCTTTACTTTCATGAAGAAGTCCTTTGATATGCGAAAGTTTTTAATTCTGAAGAAGTCCCATTTATCTATTATTTCTTTTGTTGGTCATGCTTTTGGTGTGAATTGTAAGAAACTGTTGCTTAACACAAGGTCCTGAAAATGCTTCTCCGTGTTTTCTTCTAGGAGTTTTATAATTTGGTTCTTATAATTTAGGTCTGTGATCCATTTTGAGTTAATTTTTGTATATGGTGTGAGGTAGTAGTCCACCTTTGTTATTTTGCATTTAGACATCCAGTTTTCCCAGCACCATTTGTTGGAGAGACTATTCTTTCCCCATTGAATGGATGTGATACACTTGTCAAAAATCAGTTGGCATCGGCAACCAGCAAGATGGCGGCACAGTAAGGAACTCCTAGAATCAGCTCCTGCTACAGGGCAGTTAGCAATCACCCAGAGCGAACTAAAGGACTTGTTTGGGGGCTCCAGGAGACCAGAAGTACATCCTGCAGCATCCTTGGAAGAGTAGGAGGAGGAGACTGCCCATCTGCAGAGAAGATTCATAAGTAGAGCCCTCCACGCTGCAGAGGCCAGTGCCCATCCTCCACTGGATGCACAAGCTACCTCGGGAGCTGTTCTGCGGCTGGAATTGAAAGCTCCACTTCCCAAAATGGGAGAGGAAGAGATGGTTGAGCACCAACTTCAGCTACTGATTAGTAAATTTGGCGGGACAAAGTATTATCCTAAGAACAGCTGAATATTGAACCTGTCCAAGTCGGAAGAGGGCTGGTAGCTGCCATTTTGACTCCAGCATGAGGGGAAGCCAGGCTGACTGAAAATCACAGTGATGGTAGAGACCTATTTCTTTCACCCAGATTGGCCTGCAGCCCTAACCTAGGCTTCAGCCCCACCTCTAGCAGGGAGGAAGCTGGTGGGTCCTGAAACAGCCTAGCCAGGTAACTGCAGGTACATTTGGCTGACACAGACTGAATAATCGGAAGTCTATCGGGGCAACTGCTGTCATCTTGGACCTGCACAGCATAGATTGCTGCCCACACCTGCAGCTCCATCCCCGCCCCAGGCAGGGGAAAAAGGGGCGTGAAGCTTCATCAGTCTCTCTGGACAACTACAGTCTAGGCCTGGATGACTTGGATTTTTCCACACAGCTGTGGCTCTGTCCCTACCCCTGGCAAAGGAGAAATTTGGGAGAAGCTTCATCAGTCCTTGGGGCACTGAGGGCAGCTTGAGCCACCACAACTTATAGCACCAGCTACATCCTTGGCTCCTACTACACAACCAACAAGAGAGAAAGGGCAGGAAGCCGTAAACTAAAGAGAGAAACTGCACCCAGAATAAATTCTCTAGTAAGCCAGATGCCAAGACAGCAACAAAAAATTACAATCCACACCAAGAAACAGGAAGATATGGCCCAGTTAAAAGAACAAGATAAGCCTCCAGATGACATGAAGGAGTTGAGGCAACTGATCACAGATGTTCAAACAAATCTTAATGAATTCAATGAGATGGCTAAAGAAATTAAGAATATTGAGAAGACATTGGATGAGCACAAAGAAGAATCTGAAAGCATACATAGAAAAGTAGCAGATCTTATGGGAATGAAAGGTGCAATAAATGAAATTAAAAATACACTGGAATCATATAATAGCAGATCTGAGGAGGCAGAAGAAAGGATTGGTGAGCTTGAAGAAATTGCCTCTGAAAGTGAACATACAAAAGAACAGATGAAGAAAAGATTGGAAAAACTTGAACAAGGTCTCGGGTAACTAAATGACAGCAAGAGACGTGCAAACATACGTGCCATTGGTGTCCCAGAAGGAGAATAGAAGGGAAAAGGGGCAGAAGGAATATTTGAAGAAATAATGGTAGAAAATTTTCCAACCTTATTGAAGGACATAAATGTCTGTGTCCAAGAAGCATGACGTACTCCAATCTGAAAAAAATCCGAATAGGCCAACTCCGAGACACATCCTAATCAGAATGTTAGATGCCAAAGACAAAGAGAGAATTCTGAGAACTGCAAGAGAAAAGCAATGCATAACATATAAGGGATACCCAATAATATTAAGTGCTGATTTCTTACCAGAAACCATGGAAGAAGACAGTGGTATGATATATTTAAGATACTGCAAGAGAAAAACTTCCAGCCAAGGATCTCATATCCGACAAGATTGTCTTTCAAAAATGAGGGCAAGTTTAGAATATTCACAGATAAACAGAAACTGAGAGAGTTTGTAACCAAGACACCTGTTTTGCTGGAAATACTAAAGGATATGCTACAGCCTGAAAAGAAATGACAGGAGAGAGAGGACAGGAAGAGTCTAGAAATGAAGATTATATCAATAAAAGTAATTAAAAGTGTCAAAAGAGTGGTGAAAAGAAAATATGACAGATAAAAAACAAATATTTAGGAATAAACTTAACCAAAAATGTAAAGTACTTGTATTCAGAAAACCACAACTAATTGTTAAAAGAAATTTTAAAAAGTCCTAAATAATTGGAAGAACATTCCATGTTTACAGACTGCAAGACTAAATATCATTAAGATGTCAATTCTATTCAAATTGATATACATAGTCAATGCAATCCCAATAAAAATTCCACCAGCATTTTTTAAATAAATGGGAAACATGATTATCAAATCTATTTGGAAGGGT
>JAQZBX010064425.1:0-16506 GCA_029593785.1 Cabassous unicinctus | reverse complement strand
TTTTTTTTACTCACACCTGCCCACACATCAGTGGCTTTGCTCTGCTCTGTCTGTTTGGCAATGTTTTCATTAGACAGGAGCCATCACAGAGGCCGGCAGCCACCCCCACCTGGGGAGCCCAAACCTGCATCCCCCCATGCAGAGAAGAGGTCCTAGGAGCAAGAGGGCTGCCAAGGGCTCCAGGCTTCCCTGAGAAGGGCATTGTCGACTCATGGGAAGGGGAAGTTTGCACTTGCTTAGCAAAGCTCCCCAGGTTCTCAGGAACACTGTCTCTCTGTCAGTCCTGGGCAAATGCTGCTGTCAGAGCTCATCCAGGAACTCGGAGCCCCTTCTTGCCTCAGGAAGAGGCCACCTCTCTGTATGGTCTTAAGCAGCCATCTCCCCTGGGTGAAACCCCAACCGTGTTGGCATCACATCCATACTCACCCCCACCTCCTGTGTCCTTGCTAAGGCATCTGAGCAGAAGATCTACAAAGTAGGTTCCTGGCCTGGAATTTTCTGGTCAATTCCTCCCAGTGGCCTTTGATCTACCCCCAAAGGGTAAGTGAGCAGGATCCTGGAATCACACAAGTTCAAAGTCACTGTGGCTACTTAACCTCCTTGAGCCTCTGTTATCACACCTTCCTCACATGCCTTTTGTGGCTATTAAATTTTAAAATGTGTGCAAAGTGCCTATTCAGCCCAATGTCAAGCACATGATTGGCACTAAACCAAAATGGTGGCCCTCCAATCTCCACACGATGCTTATATCTCTTTACAATAGTAATAATGATGACAATTTACTGTCATTACTCCTTGCCAAGTACTGAGCTATTTTATATAGATAATCTAATATATCCTCAAGCAAAACCTGTAAGGTAAGAACCATCCTTATTCCTCTTTCATAGACCAGGAAACTGGGGCTTAGTGCCTGAGGTCATGTCCCTTACCACGCAGCAGAGTTTGCACCCAGCTCTGCCAGGCTTTAAAGACCCTGTTCTTTCCTGAACCCCTATTACTTCCTGCATCCTCACAATCTTTATGAAAACTTTTGCCTGACTTGTGAAGTTTGGTCTTTTGTAAAAGTCTTTGCCTTAACATTTCCCATTCATTCATTTGTTCATTCATTCATTTGTTCATTCATTCAGGTATTCATTCATAAACAAGTCCCAGCTCTGCTTAAGATAAGAAAAGTAAGTAACTTTCACTATACCAAGGTCCTTTACAAGCTCCTTGGCTAAGTGCCTCCTGGAGCATTAGCATAGCAGATCTCTCCATAGAAAGTCAATTGCCCTTTGCCAAAGCCCAAGTTTTAGCCTGGGGACATACATATTTCTTCATATTCCTTTGAACAGGGAATCCTGGGTCCTCAGGTCACCATCCTAAGGCAGCATCCACCCTGGCTACATCCTTTATGAAATCCAATTTTCATTTATCTATCATCAGGGTCCTAGAGCACAATAAAAATAAACCATTCTTATTCGTGAGTCTGGCCTCCTGCAGTCACCCTCCACTTGGTTCTCCAAGACCCAGCTCAAGTTCCTCCAGGCACCCTCCCCAGCTTTTCTCCATGCCCTAATGTGCCATGGAGCTCACAGCCTATTCTACAGGCACCATCTGGCACTTCCTTTAAGGGTTTTCTAAGTGTTTTGTATGTGGACATCTTGTCGACCTAACTAGATTATAAATTCCTCAAAGGCTGAGACCTTGTCTTCTATTGCTTTTGATACTCCTAAAGTGCTTAGCACTTTAATAGGCATCAAGCAAAAGCCTAGTAAAATGTCTATGGATGTAATTACCCCCAAAGTGCTAAAAGCTTCAGTTACCTCACAAGCAACAAATATACTCCTTCTTTCCCTTTAGAAGGTGCCACGAGTAACATCCCAGCACTCAAGCCAAACCAAAATGAGGGATGGTCAGGCAGAGACCTAGATGGAGGTCTATACTGCTGCCTTCGTGGCCAGTGACCTACCACCTACTCTAGCAAAGATCACCCTGACCAGTCCCACCCACCACAGCCTCTCCTTTTCATTTACAAGGCGGAAAGGGCATCAACCCTTCTTTTGATAACTGCACTTCCCCAATCTCAATTCTTTGGAAACTGCTCTCCCTGCAACGTAACTACATGGTTCTGATGAGGGCTGAGCATCTCAGCCCTCTGTCTACAGTGATTGGTCCAGGGATGAGCACGAGACCCAACCTAGGCCACTCAGAGTCTACCCTCAAGGTTTTTCTAACTGGAACCGACAGAAAAGAGTCTCCTCCTTTTCTGGCTGTGAGGTTGTAAGTGTGAAAGTCAAGGCTGCCTCTTCCCTTTTGGAAGAAAGAATCCATCTGTAGTTGGAGCAAATGAAGTAGACAAACAGAAGACAGAACCTGAGAATGTATTGACAACATTCAAGCCCTGGCTGTAGTGATCCCTAAGGCAGCCCTCCTGCTGCTCTCCTAAGACTGAGCTATGGGAACCCCAGACCCCCTTACAGTTTGTTTCTATCATTTACACCCAAGTGTCCTCCTAACACACACTTTTCAGGAGGAACATTTAAGTGGATGCCAGGAACAAATGCCAATTCAGCTATCTCGCAGATGAGGGCAAATGGACTGCAAGAACTGAGCCATGGATTCCCCACGGGTGGGGCTGCTGCCGGCCCACAGATGGGTACAGGAAGGGCGGTGGCAGGAAGTGCTGTTCAGCTCACGGTGGCCTGGGTCACGGCCTGCAGCACCAAAGTGCTCATGACTGAAACCCCTGGAAGAAATGCCCCTTCTGCCCCTGCTGGCCACAGGTGCAGGTGGGCAAACAGGCTCACCACTTCCTGGTTGAGCCTTTGAAGGAAGGGCCTGCTCTCTGGGCTCTACGGGAGATAGATGGCCCTGGGTGGTTCCTGGGCAGAATCTGCTTTTCCACGTCAGAATGGCAGCAAAAAAAATGCCTAGTAATACCTACCTGGTATGAAAAGCACTGGACCAAGGCTTTTCAGGCTTGGGAAGCTGAACTCTGAGTCTCAGATTCCACTCCTAAATGAGGAGAGTAATGCCTAGCTGCTTCCTTCTAGACCTGCACAAGGCTCAAATAAGGGAATCACAATGACTAAAAAAGTATCAAATAGACACTATATATATACAGGGTTTTTAATCCATTAAGTCCTGAAACACAGCAGAGCCTGGCACACAAGAAAACCTTGGGCAAAATTTTAAAAATAAATTAGTTTTACCCAAAGACACAAAGCTAGTAGGTTACAGGGTTGAGAGTCCAAGCCATGTCTATAGTATGAGTATTTGCACTTTAACCGCTAAGCCAGTCTGCTCAGGGAAATACCATTGTCACATTTAGCAAATAAAAACCCAGGATATCAAGTTACATTTGAATTTCAGACCAAAAATCAATACTTTTTTAGTCTAAGTATGTCCCATACAATATTTGGGACATACATATACTAAAAGGTTATTTGTTATTGATCTGGAATTCAGTATAACTGGATGTCCCATGCCTGTCTAGCAAGCCTACCTGGAGATCACCTTATGAAAGCACTTTGAAAGTGGTTGAGTACTACACGAAGAAAAGTTAATTTATTAGTCCTAACCCCACATCTAAATGGTGACCAGAATGTTCCTGGACGTCCACGTCCACAGCTATAAATCCAGACAAGTACACAGCCCTAGAAGTTTTCCATGGCCCTTGTGAGAGTAAGAAAAGCTCTAAGTGTAAAGGAAACTTGGAAAAAGTTCATTATGATTCAGAAAAAAATAAGGTATTAAGCACTCACAAGTCCTCTCACCACCACCATGCACATGCCTCTTCCCAACTGGAAGGGAGACCTCTTCTGGGACCTCTTCTCCACCTTCCCCAACCGCTCAACGACTTAGATTGCTAAGTCATCCCACTTGGTGGGTATCTGGGTATCCACTGTGTGCCAGGGCAGTACCAGATGCTGAGGAATTTTAATGTAGAGATATGGGGCCTGCCCTCAAGGCTTCACACTGTTATTGAAGAGATAGCGTACGAGTAAGTGTAGGAACATAATGAGACCATCTCCACTTACTGGGCACCGTGTACAAGTCAGGCACTGGACTAGGTACATTCCCAGCGGTGCTCTAGGATAATGCTCCCGCAACTCATCCAGGAATCACCAGTGTCCTCAGCCTGTCTGAGCAGCTAGATTCCACAGGGAGCTCCCACCCTGAAGAGGGATAATAAACCAGACTCTGGTTTATTTGATAGATCATAAAAAGTACCAGTTTGACTATATGAGGTGAAGAGGCCCTGCTCTTTTCCTTTCTCACTTTCTTCATGCATAGCGCCTGAAGACCGACCAAGATGCTCATGTCTTGGGGACATTTAGAGAGCCAAACTGGACTGGCTCCAGAACACGGCCCCTCTCAGAACACAGGGTATGGCCAGGATGATAGCAGAAAATGGCCCTGTTATCCCTCCTTTGTACACTGTCTGAGTTTCCTTTCCCTAATAAAGGTTTGTGCTTCTACCAGCGCAGTCTGCCACCGCCTCTCAGATCACTTTCACCCAGGCTTTCACTTCCGTCCGGCTGATGGCTGCCCTGCCCGAGGTGACAAATGCCCTGCCTTTGTCTCATTACAGATTCCTACTCTCTTCTCATTTTTCTCCATAATTCCAGTTGATAATAGTAATCAACTTTCCCTCACTGTGGAGGAGGCCTTCTGAGATAATGTAATCCCCTGTATTCATAAGCAGTTGAAAGGGAAGATTCAATGAGGGTTTTCCAAGGTCTAAGAAAAACAGAGTAAACTATAACAAGGACAAAGAGGTCATATACTTCCGACTTCCAAAATGTCTTTTTCTAACTGAGCCTCTGGGTTCACTGGAAGCATTGCACCTAAGCAATTTTAAATGGTATCAACACAGCCAGCCTTCCAAAGAATGGTTTCATGCTCATCTTATTCCAAGAAGTTACTCTCCCTTCTCCAGCTTCTCAACTTGGCCTTTGCCAGACTCTGTCTTAAATGACCTTGATTAACCTCTCATTAGGGAGTGCCGTGGAACTCTTTTTGGGATGACTTCAAGTCAAGGGACCAGAAGTATACCACCTCAGACGCTGTTAGTATTGGGTCAGATTTTGGAATCATTTAGTGTTTATGTTTCAGGAAATATGATTTGACACCAGGGATAACTGAATCCATGAAATGAGTAAATCTGGGTGGGGGCGTCCTGTTTTCAGCCACCTCCTCTTCATTTTTTTGCACTATATCTTTAATCACCTCCATCCTAAACAGTATATCTGCTTTCAATCCCAAACTCTTCAGTGTTTCACAAGGAGTTCTCAACATAACCCTCTTTTTAGCTTGCTCCTTGAAGACCTTCAAGACCTTTATTTACTACCCTAACTTGTTTGTTTGGTTTTGTTTCTATCCTTAAGGGATTCTGGAATCCTGACTTTGGTTCCAATATCTGATATTTAACCTCATTCTTAATTTTTTGCCTCTAATACTTCCTTTCCTTCACCAAAGAACATTTCTTGTTGCTCGGTCCTCTCTGAAATCCTTACCTGTGGCCATACTGCTTTCCCAACCCCCCATTACTTCTTTCCTTGAGTTGTGAGATCCTAAATAAAAGAGTTAGTAGACATTTCTTCCTCACCACAATTCCCCTCCACCATTTTCACAGTGAAACTCAACTGAAAAATTAAATACTTATTGGAATTCTTCTTTCAGGCTTGAGCCCATGCCAATCATCTCCTCTGCTCTTTACAAATGGATGAGTAGTCTTGCCTCACAGTGACTTCCCCTTTCAAAATCTGCTCCGAAAAACGTTTTTTCCCTGTCAGCTTGCCACTGACTCTCTGCAAATCATCCTGTGATCCCTTGTAGAAAGGACATGATACACAAATAAATTTTAGTGTCCTATGCTTGGGAGTTATTACTGAGAATAGATTGGTAGTCAGAAAAAATGGAGATGTATATATAGCACAAATTTAATATATTACATATTTATAGGTGTGTGTATATATATATATATATATATGATGCATATGATGTCAATAGTCTTAAATCCAATATGATAATCTGTGAAATAAAACACCTCTGCCCAATCAAATTATCCAAACATCTTTGGACAAAACAAGTGTTTCATGGATGATAAAGCTACGCAAAACCTAACTATTCTTCATCCATCTGTATAAAATTACATCCCATTTAGTCCCCTACCTCAATAATTATCACACAAGATAGCATCACCAAGAATAACATTCACTGAGAGCTGACTGTGTGGCATCATTGTACTAAGTAACATATATGCCTGAACTTTTCATTCTCACCAAAACCCCATGAGGTAGAGGAATTCTTATCATTCCCATTTTACAGATGAGGAAACCAAGGCTTAGAGAAGTTTGGTAACTTGCCAAAGTTCCTGTAATTTGGCAAACAGTGGAGTGAGGATTAGACCTCAACCACGTCCAACTCCAGCGCAACGTGGTAATCGCTGCAATGAGCAACTTGAAGGGCTCCACGGGAGGGCCCGTGTACTCAGCCTGTTCGAGCGTCAGGAATTTGGGGTCCTCTCACCGGGCTGCTCACAAACAGACTCATCAGTCAGCATTGCTGTTGTAGGCCAAACCTTGATCCTCATCTTTTGTGGAGTGTAAAGATGATTAATTGCTTACACTGAAATTGATCTAATCACTGTTTTATGAAAAATACAGGATTTCTATATCTTTAAAAGGACTTCTTGAAAAACTTTGAATTAGGGAGCAAAGTAATTGAATTTTTCTGTCTTTCCCGGTAATTTTTAGCTACTGATTAATGTAGAGTCTTGAGAGTTGGAAAGACTTAGGGGAATCAAAATGATATTAACCCTTATGGAAAGGTTTGATATGAGAAAGGGTTGGAGCTCAAGGTCTCTGACAGAAAACAGTCATGGGTGCCCATTCTGTTGGTGGGCATTCAGGGGATGGAGTCTCTTGCTGCGGTGAGCTGTAGAATTTTCTCGGAATCCTAGCTCTCTCCTGGTCCAAGGGAGGGAGTGATCCCCTCCTGTAATGATCTGGAGATCGAGACGGGAGAGGAAACAGTAGAGTTGGCCATCACAGCCTGACAACAATATCGGTATAAATGGCGCCCTTCCCCATCCCCCTCACCATCCCAGCTGCGCAGATCATCCACCCCCAGCTTTGTCCTCTTATGAAGAACGTTCCTTGTCTCTCAGGCCACAGTTGGTCATGAGGATTAACCCCTCCCACCCCCTTCACCCCCACCCCAGCATTCCCCCTACTTCCAACAGTTCTTTGGCTGACATGACTGACAAGAGTACCACAAGCGATGATGTCACAAAGAGAGGGGGCAGCGTGCCCTGTTAGACCATCTTTCACTCCAGTGGACTCGCCTTCACAGACAAATTGATTTGCAAAGGTTCAGGCTGCCAGCCCAGCCTGCTTTGCATACAGAACGCTCCCTGGTGACACAATAAAAAGTGGCCAGGCTAACAGAGGAGCACAGCGGGGTCTGGCCGGTTCAAAGTCCAAACTCCACGCCCCCTCACCTCAGTCTGGTTTGAAAGGTCACTGTGTGTCTGGGAAAATAGTCACAGGATACAATCCTTTATTAAAGGTCACTATTTTTCAACGGCACTTAACACACACTTACACACAAATTGAGACTGGAGAGGAAAAAAAAAAACTGGGAGCTGCATCACATTGTAAATTGTGCTTGCAAGATTTATGTCTTGTGGTCACCAGCAATAAACAGACACTGCTTCAGTATTAAAGTTCACATTAAAACATTGATCTCCTCTCCCCCCCCCCCTTTAAATCAGCCTCTTCTTTGCCAGGCAAACAGGGACAAACTGAGACTTTCGTTAATCTCTTTCGTTTCTCCCCCATCTTTGCCTTTCTTTGTTGTGAGTTTTGTGGGGTTTTTTTTTTAATTATCACTCTTGTGGTGGTTGTTGTTGAGCTGCCACAGAACTCTCTTTACTCTCAGTAGTTTCCTCTTTCACTGTGCATGGATGTGTGCTTGATTTCGACCCAAGAACCACGTGTATTCGCCCATGCCCGATTCGCAGAGTGTGCGTGTGTGGCTCTGTATGTGCCATAGACCTTGAGAAACAAAAGTCAAGTTCTTTTATGTGCCATTCAAGAAAATACGGAGTGGGAGGGCACCGTAGCTAAGCCAGGGGCCATCAAACATTCAAGGAGAGGGTCGGTCCTACCCATCCGTTATGTTGGATATTTTATTTGCACAAATACTTCCAATACAAACAAAATAGCTATTGTATTTTCCTTCAGTAACAGTTCATGTTCAGTTCCCAAAGAACGTTAACAATAGCAATCCCTGCATCCCTTACGAAAGAGATTATCAAAGAAGTCAGCCCAAGTAGTTAGATTAATTTAGGCAAGAATGGCAAAAGAAAATATTTAGGGGAAATTCTATGAATTTCAAATAGCCAGCAAAATATATAATGCTGAGGATTCCACTTTGCTCTGTAGCACATTTTTGCCAGTGATAGATTTCTGAGCTATCAAAAGCACATTAATTTTTTCTGATTAAAACAGCTGTGAAAATATACAAGTGTAACTGTGAAAAATCCGACACTTATTGTAATACTTTAAGCAAAACAAGGATAAAAGATTTTTAAATGCGGACTTGCCAAAAGTAAAATATCTAACACAGGAGGAACTAATTCTGCGTGTGCTTCTAATAGTTTGGCACAGATACTTTAATCCTCTCGTCCATCCCTTTGGCACCTCGTCTGCAGTTGACTTGTTAGGGGCGAGTTCCTTTGTAATGTCATCAGCACCTCTCCATACTTATTGACGGTGCTCTCATTAAAACGGCAAGATCACAAAACAGCAGAAGTGAGAAGAGGTGGGGAGGAAGCCTGCTCCTCACTACAAAGGTATTCAGAAAGGCAGCCGAGAACTAAAGGAGAAATGAAAGCACATGACAGAAGTGAAACTGTTTGACAAAGAGAAGGAGAAGAGCCTTTCTGGAGGTGGGGTTGGGGTTTGGAGACTCTGATTTCATGTTTTTGTTTATTATAAAAATGCACAGGTCATTGCCAAGGTCAAGTGCAAGTGGCTTATCGTGTTTGCCCAAGATATAGCACATGAATGACACACACACACGCACATGAATGACACACACACACACACTTACTCACAGCCACACACGTCTTTCTTCTTGCTTAAAAATAAATCCTTTTTGGTGGAAAGTGTCAACTTCCTATCACTTCTCTCCCTGATTTGAGCTTGGCTGATGATGATTTCACTGGGGCCTGCCTCTTCTTTCTCTAATTTACTGCCTTGCAAGGGGTGACCATGAATAGTCATCACATGGTTCAAAAAACTGGAGGGGCGGGGACGGTGCATGCTTATCCAAAACTAGGTGCCTTTGTATGAGAGTCCCCCAATTCTGAAGACAGCATAAAGATTGAGAACAGAAAAAAAGCCCTCTTTCCTCTCCCTCCCTCTGCTGCAGGGCTGGGAAATGTGCTGCACCAACCCCAGGCCACGTCCCATTCAGACAGCTCTGGAAGGGGGGGTCCCGGGTCAGACCATGCACGAGGTGATGTAGAGCCCAAACCCAGCATTTTCTTGCCTCCAATGCAACCAGTCTCCTGGATGCCAACACCACTGCCCCTCAAAAGTGTCAGAAGAGGAATCTGCAGGCCCACTGTAGACATAAGTGCCTGGGATTCAAACCCAGAGCCCCCAAAGTGTGCAAAGGCAGTGCGCTAATGCATGGCACATCTTAGCTCAGCCGAGGTGTCATACCAGTCTCCACAAATGAGGCTTTTAGGACAGGAAAGGATGAAGATGCAGATTCTGAGAGGTTTGGGGATTTGCCAAGCTGGGATGGCCCCTCACTCCCCTCACTGTTGAGCTTTTTGGGCTCTTGACTCTCTCTCCCTCCAAGCCCCCACTGCTCCCCTCTTCCCCAGCCAGGTGATTAATTCCAGGTCCCCAGAGGGTCTCTGAAAGGATCTTATTCACTGCAGTGACATCCGGTGCTAAGGGCAGGTAGGAGCAATGGTGGCTCTTCTCTTGCCAGGTGCAGTCAGGAGCCAGCAAGTCTTCCCTGGCAGGACAAGTGTGCACTGGTCCCTGGGCAACTGGACACTCTGCCCCATCCAGGATGGGGTGCTAAGGGCCACGTGGCTGACCCCAGCCAGGACCACACCCTGCCCACAGTCAGCAGGGTTTGAAAAAGGCCCTGCACCCCAGCAGGGCTCTCTACCTCCTGCCCGGCACAGGGATACTCCTGAGTCCTGTCCCCTTCCTCCAACCGCTGCTCTCCAGCCCCCATCCAGGAATGCTACACCCACACTCGTCTCTGAGTTCTAACCTACCCATCCTTGCCCCAACCCAGGAAACCTGTGGTCAGGAAACTGCCCATCCAGGGCCCTTCCAGGGAAATGTCACCTCTCATTTACTATAAGAAATAGTTAAACCTTTGGGAAGTGGATGTGGCTCAAGTGGTTGGGCATCCATCTACCAAATGGAAGGACCTGGGTTCAATCCCTGGGACCTCCTGGTAAAAAATCTTTTAAAAGGTGAGCAGGCGAGACAGGCCCATGCGCGGCAAGCCACAGGCCCACGGGGACACGCGGCGAGCCAGGCCCATGCACGGTGAGCCACAGGCCCGCACTCAGCAAGCCACGCAGCAAGATGATGACGCAACAAAAGAGAGATGCAGGGGAAAGCCAAGGTGAGACGCGCCAGAAACCAGGAACTGAGGTGGTGCAAGTGACAGGGTGCCTCTCTCCCACATTGGAGGTCCTTAGGATCGAATCCCAGTGAAGCCTGGAGGAGAAAACTGAGAAGAGAAGGCAGGAAACACACACAGAAGATCACCCAGCGAATGGACACAGACAGCAAGTGGGGGTGGGGTGGGGTGGGGTGGAGGGGGAAACTCATAGAACTGTACACCAAAAAGAAAAAATAAAGTCAATTAAAAAAAAATAGTTGAACTTTTCCATGCACTACAACCCTCTGTGGTCGTCCTTCTGGGTGGACACAGTTTAGCTAACCCAAAGACCTCACTGGCACCATGTACCTTGAGACTGAAAAATTGGTATCACTTTTCTTCAAGGCCCTGCCTATTTTTGCAGGCCCCAAAGAGAAATGCCCCAAGTATTTTCTTACCCTTGCCTGATTCAGCCTATCATGCCTGTGTATGAGCATGCACATGTATGTGTTTGTGCATATGTATGTGTGTTTGTGCAAATTACGCTGGGGAAAATACTGACTCTGTCATCATCTGCTTACAGGGGATGTCACAGTTGCTCACAGACTTTGCAGACAGGTGGTTTTGAGTCAGTGACTCCAAAATGTCAGCTCCACGAGGGCAGGGATTTTTGTTTTGTACGCTGCCTGGGCCCAGCACCTAAAATAATGCCAGCCCCACAATATGTGCTCAATGAATATTTGTTGAAAAAATTTCCTGTGTCAGAATGCGAGTGTGTGACTCGGCGGTTTCTTGCATTTCTTTTTTTGGTTAAAAGAAAACTTACCTGGGTCGGAGATCCACAAGATCCTTTCTGCTTATCGGTCCTCCCTTTTGTGGTCCTTCACAGGGGACGGCAAGGCATGTCTGTGTGTGTAAGCACGTGTGTGTGTGTGCGCATGGGCTAGGGGGTTAGTATCTATGTGTGGTTTTTTCCCTTTGCTGAGCCTCGTCCGATCCCTCCCCTTCTTAGCTGCCTGGGCCGTGCACCTGAGCTCCGTTATAATAGTAATTACAAAGCCTTTGGCAGCCTTATGAGTATAGTTCGGAAAGCAGCTGTCACAGAAATTAGCAAGTTTTGCCAACAGCTAGATGATGGGAGCCCAGGCCGGGACGGGAGGAGTTAACCGAGATGAGCAGGGTGTTATGCAAAGCACCGAGTCCCTAAACTCCCGCAAAGATCTTTGATGGCCGTGATCAATAGCTTCTCAGACCACACTGACATAACCTTGTCATGCCTCAGCAAGGGTACAGTGGCTAAAAAGGCGTGGGGAGATGGGGAGGTGGGGGACGAAGGGGGGCGGGGGAGAATAGGGGAGGGGATAAAGCTACCGTGTGCCCTCCCTTCCCGCTCCCCTGGGCCCCTCCCTCCCACACCCACCCGCTCTCCAACAGGCATCACACAGCAAGTGACTGGTAATGGTGCTTTGGCCTTGTACAGCTTTTAAAATCCTCCAGCTGAAGCATCTCAGCTCCAATCGCCAGCAAAGCTTGAGCACCCTTGAGACCCTGGTGCAGATAATCATCATCCACTCTGTGACAAGAAGCTGAGCGCCGCTTCGGTACCAAGGAGACCGAATGTGGCAGGGCACCAAGGTGCCATCTTAGACGCAGCCAAGCAGCCACGGCAGCAGGAGCAGCAGCGGCACACGGATACGTGTGTGTGTGTGTGTGTGTGTGTGTGTTAGTGAGGGTGTGCAAGTTGGGTGCTTTTTTTCTTCCTTTTTCTTCATCTTCTTCTCCCTCGTTCCTCTCACCCTCCTCAGAGACTCCTCTTTCTCCAGAGGGAAGCTGTTAACGCGGCTGCTCTTAGCATGCTTTCCGTCACCCAGTGCCTGTCGGACCAAATTGAACCCTGCGGTCGATACTGGTGGAAAGGAAAATTACATTAATTTGTGTAAAAGTGTAATCAAAAGGTGGTTGGGTGATTTTTCTTGCTTTCAGAGCGATGCATGTTTGGGTTTATGATTATATAAAAGAAAGCCACTGGTCAGCAGCTTCCTGCCTTCCTCCCAGCACTTTCCAAGCGCTTTTCTGCAGTGTGACAGCATTATAGCTAATGGCGTTGCATTATGTATACAATACTCTGTGGATGGGACGGCTGGCTGGAACGGTCCTGTGGACCGGGGTGCTGATGGGTATTTATATGCCGACCGAAAGGTAGAAGAGATAAAAGAGGTGTCTAGAAATAAAAGAAGAGCCACCCCTAATACACACAGACTTCAAACCCCCAAGCAGCTTGGAGCACCGGGTAAACTTCCAGATCACCAGAGCCCCTGCTCTTAGATTCCCTTTTGCCACCTCGGGCCTTTGGCTCACATTTTCCATTCATAGAGCTCCCTGGCAAATTGAAAGTGGTCTAAACGAGGAATACCACATCCTTTGCCCATAGTAAAAATAGCTCCCCAAACAGCCCAAAATATTTTAACTCCATTGTCAACTTTCCATCTCCCACCTTAACAAGGGGCAGTCCTCAGGGAGGGACAGCTCTGGACAATTGTCCTTTGCAGGCGTGACTTTGTTTCAGACCAAGTCGCCCGGCCTGAAGCCCCTGCCCAGAAGCAGATCGACTTTGCTAGGAAACAGCTGTGCAAAGGAGACAGACACGCAAAAGGGGTTTGCAAAAGGGAAGATGCTGTTCTCCAGAGGCCACGATGACAGAGGTGGGCATCGCATGTGCAGCTCAGCTATCCCCTCGGGGCCAATGAATGTTAGGCACTGACCAGCACACTGCACGAGGTCACGGTAATGAAGCCGAGGGCCTGGGAGAGTCGGAAAGGAAACCATCTTTGCCCTGAAAGTATGGAAAGCTTGCCAGGAACTGAAACAGGGGATTTTAAGATCTCAGAGAGTCTGACGAAAGAAAGCAGCATCTTTAAAAAGTTATTTAAGGGATTGGCCTTACATGGGGCTGAGGAGGTGGTAGGCAGTGTGTGAACCCTCAGGAACGGCAGGGGTGGTCTCTGTGCCTCTCTAACCCAACCATCCTCCCGCAAGGAAAGGCTTTCCCCATGTGCTGATCAAAACCTGAACCCGCTCCGTTGATTCAGTTGTTCGATAAAATGTATTGCTTAGCTACCACGTGCCAGGCACTGCTCTAGATCCTGGGGATACAGCAGTGAACAAAACCGACCAATATCCTTGTCCCCACTGAGCTTACATTCTGTCTATCAGTGAAGGCTGAAAATGTCCACAATACAAGGGATGCAAGCATTCTTGGGAAAGCTAAGATGTAAGTGACTAAGATCTCGGTTCCCTATGGATTTTTTCACGGGGAGAAGGAAGGGAGCACAGGACACTTAGCTGAGAGGGAGTGAGAGAGGGCAAGCCGTGGAAGTGGGGAGCAGAGTACAAAAAGACAAGACCCACCTACTTTGCAACTCTGCTGAGGATTAGTGTCAGGGATGAAAAGGTAGTCGCGCAAACATCCTTGGGGTTAAATGCCAAGATCCTGAATTGCTATTATACTTATAGGGGCAAGTGGCTGGCAAACAACTTCCTCTGCTCAGCTGCCACTAAGTGCAAGGCCAGGGCCAGGTCTAGCCACAAAAGCCCAGACCTCTGCAGTGTTCAGACCAGCAGAGAAACCTTCCTGATCTCTAGGCAGCCTGCTCATGCTTCAGCCTTTGGGTTTCCCACAACGCTCAGTAATGCCAAGAAGCCCAAGCATGTCAACAAGCACCAGTTTCACAGAAAAAAAGATTTGGCAATTTGTAAGTAATTCTTTCCCTAAAATCCTGGCTTGCTCCTCAAACTTATTAAGAAGCGTGACCTTCAACTCACCCATCCCATCCACCCACCAAGAGTACCCAAGAAGTCATGGATTTCACTTCAACATGCCATGCTTTTCCCCTGTTGTTCACAATCATTCTGAGTCCTTGAATCACAGAAAAGCCTTCTTTGCGTGCAAATCATCCTGCAGCTTTTGTCCATTTGCAAGAGAGGAAGGTCCAGCAGCCTCTTTGCCATCACGCTATTTCAAGCCCTTAAACCAAATTACCAGCCTTTTTTCCAGCCCTGATTCCTTCACCTGAAAGCCCACAGTCTTTGCTGAATTCCCTACCTGCATCATAACACAGAACAGCTTTGGTCCTGTCCCACTCTGCAAAGGTCTTTTCCCTGGTAGCTGGAAGTATCGTCGATTTCCTTCTCTTTGAAAAAGGAAAAAAGAAAAAAATTTTAAATCTTCAACTTACTTTGTAGGAAATAACTAGCATCCAAAAATAAGTCTGTATCACACACGCTCAGCATGCACATACACACACACAAATCCATCCCAAAACTATTGGCCTGAAAACTTGGCTATCCCACAGATGCCCCTTTCCACATAACTACATAAAAAGAGGTCAGGTCTCGGTCTGCAGCCTGAGCTCGGTTTGTGGTCTTCCCAGGGTCACTAAAATAAAAGATCATCCAGAGAGCGAAGAGAACCAGAGTTACTCAGCATGCACTCCGCCTAGGGGTGCCGAAACAAGGTTGAAAACCCAACCTCGTGTGTGGTTGCTCTGTGGGACATTAGATTGTGGCTGGCCCAGGGTGCTGAATGCTTCGCTGATATACTGGGTCCGGTTTTGTTATGCAGAGAATCCACCTGGAGAGAAAGACCCAAATACAGAGAGAGAAAAAGAGAGAGAGAGAGAGGCAGGGAGGACAAACACAGTGCCCTCCTCTCCTCGATGCTCCCAATGATTGGAAAATGAAACTAAAATGAATAACTCGCAATCCTGGGGGATGAGTGAGGCAGGGGGTGGTGATATTGGAATCCTCTTTTTTTTCTTTGAAGGGAGAGAAAGCGGATGATGTCTTCCCTTTCTCCAATTTTTAAATAGTCTGCAGGGAGCTGAAAAAAGGATGCAGACTGGGAAAAGACAACAGCAGTGACAGGAGGGAGAAAAGAACCGTGAATCGACTGTGAACCAACTGTGAAAGTTTGCGTGGCGGTTCAAACCGTTGTGGTTTTAAAAATCTGATTTCTCCCTGCCAATATTTTTTTTCCTTTCTTCCCTTAAACCTGTTTCCTTAGACCTCACTTTATTGAACCTTACACATTAGTGACCTCGGCATAGAGACACATACCCAGGAAGGCTCAGCCGGAGGCAGAAGGGCAAAGGTTGACCCTAGAGAAGGATTCTCATGGGGTCAGATCACACTGCTGGCCGGAGGGATTATTTCCCCTGATATTGTTTTCTCCCTTTGAGTTACTGATTTTCCCAGACAGATCTTTTACTCCCATGCAAGGAGTGATGTGCACATCTTCTAGGCTTGGATGTATATATATACATCAATGCCATCGCTTCTTTTCTTAAGCTGCCAGTTCTCCAGGTCTCAGCCTAGTGACATCGGCAATGCTGCCAGGGTTGGACACATCCAGCCACTGCACCGGCTCCTGCCACCTCCCTGCCCCACCCTACCACCACTCCCCCTGCCCCTGGCCTTCCTCAGGGACCCAGCATCTCTCAAAACTGCCGGGTGACATGTGGACCAATGGGAAGGCATTTATTAGTTGCAAATGTTCAAATTAACACTTACTCCTGCCTCTGAGTCTGCAGGGAAAACCAAGCCTGACTACTAATTACAGCATTTGGGGGTGAAAATAAACGGGACTGTGGCTAGTCAAAGCCTTGGTGCAGAAGAAAAATGTCTTCATTCAGTTGTGTCATCCTGACCATTGAAGCCCCAGCCTGGAGAGAGAGTCCTGGGGCAGAAAGGGGCCTTATTCTGCATGGGGAGAAGCCGAGTCTGCCTTCAGGCCACGCCATCAGAGTTTTAGGACTACCTCAGTCTTCTCCGTCATTTTTTTTTTTTTTTTTAAAGATTTATTTATTTATCCCC
>JAQZBX010064424.1:0-16496 GCA_029593785.1 Cabassous unicinctus | reverse complement strand
AGAACAAAGTACAGTAGAAAAATTGGCAAAAACATTAATAATAATCATAAAGGTAAATAAAATAAAATTCAGCTATAAGCTATTTACAAGCAGCACACCTAAAATATAAAAACACAAGAAATGTTTAATACAAGGATAAAAGTGATTTCCAGGCAAAAATAAACTCAAAAGAAAGTTATCGTAGTTGTATGTTAGTACAGATGTTAATTATACTCGATAGACCTTAAAACAAAAAGCATTACTAGCAATAGAGAGATCTGTTACTTGGTGTGCTAAAAATCTGAATTCACAAGGAAAATGTAACAGTTCTTAATATGTATGAACCTAATAAACTGGCCTCAAAAATAGAAAACAAAGATTGATAAAACTACTAGAGGAATTTGACAAACTCTCCATATTAGTGAGATATCTAAACATGTCTCTCTCCATTATTATATAATCAGTTAATATATTAATATCATTAATATAATCAGTAGGGGGCGAGGGAAGCAACTTAAATGTATAGAAGAAATAGAAAATATACACATTTTCCAAGCAATGGGAACATTTATAAAAATTGATCAATTGAGTTGTAAAGTATGTCATGAAAAATATAAAGAAGCAGTGTCATACAAGCATGCCCTCTGGCAACATGTATCTTAGAAGTCAATATCAAATAAAGAGACATTTCTCATGTGTTTGGAAATTTTAAAAAAAACAACAACACTTCCTAAGTACTTATGGGTCAAATAAGAAATCACAATAAAAACTTTAAAAGGCTAAGAATCTAATAACAATTGAAATACATGTGGAATTGAGTAGCAGCTGGGTTTTGAGGCAAATGTATGACCTAAAATATTAATTTTTGAGAACAAGAAATGAATACAATCAATGAAAAATAAATTTAAGAAATTAGAAAAACAACTGGGTAAATTTAAAAATTTTAATTAAAAGGATCATCAAAGTCAAAAGTTGTTTTTTTTAAGAAATTTAATAAAATTGACATAATTCTGTTAATAAAGACCAAGGAAACAAAGATAAGGAACAAATAAATAATATTATGAATAAAAAGGTTAGATTAAAACATAAGAAAATTCAATTGTTCCCAATAAATTTGAAACTTGGAAAAAACGTGCAGATTAAAAAAAAAAAAACTTAGAAAAACAGAAACCATCATAAAATAGAAAGAATAACTCTTCCTTATGCACTAAAAATAACTGAATTGGTAGTTTTAAAACTTACCACAAAGAGAATACCAGGCCCAGATATTTTCTAGTCAAATTCCAACTTTTTAAGAAAAGATTATTGCAAGCTTCTGCTAACTATTCTAAAGAGTTGAAAAAGAGGAAATATTCCTAATTCATTCTAGGAAGCCAGGGTATTCTTAACACCTTAAACAGGAAAGGTCAGTATTAGAAAGAAATATTATGGCCAATCCCACACATAAATATAGATAGAAGAATTCTAAATAAAATACCAGGAAACTGAATTCAGTAATGTGAAAAAAGAAAATATATCATGAAAAAGTTGGATTTATCCCAGGAATCCAAGTGGTTCCATATTGGAAAAGTCTTTACGTGTAAACGTAGAAGAAATGACACAATTGAAAAATCACCATTGTGGGAGTGGATGGGGCTCAAGCAGTTGAGTGCGTGCTTCCCACATGGGAGGTCCCCGGATGGGTTCCCGGTGCCTCCTAAAAATCAAACAAACAAACAAGCAAACAAACGAAAAAAAACCAACTCAAGGGAGCTGTTGTGGCTCAGTGGTTTATGAGGTCCCAGGTTCAATCTCTAGCCCCAGTATCTAAAAAATTAAAATCACCATTGTTCAATGACTCTCAGCAATGGTCATCAATAGACACCAAAACCATTAGGTAAAATATTGATGGGATATTTATAATGGAAGGGTGATATCGGCACCCTCTGAACCCACTGATCAGTCGTAGCTGAACTTAGAGCCAGACAGCGGCATACCTGCAGCTGTGCCGCAGCAAGAAGTGTACAATGCTGCTGGGAAGTTTTCCAAACGAAAGTGAAAACTGTATCTTCCTGCTGCTCATAGGAAATATGAAAGAGAAAAAAGCTAAATGACAGCACAGAGAAGAGAGAAGCCCAGTCCCTGACCCATGACAAATGTACAGCATAAAGACCAAAGGGAATTTTTATAGAATAAAGACAAAAACAAAAAACAAAAAAAATGTCAGTCAAGTGCAGGGTGAAATAGTGCAAGGTGACATGGCATGATTTCTGAAGTTTGTCTCATGCTCAGGTGACAGACAGAGGAGATGGCTGGGGAGAGGGAAGAGCTGAAATGTGATTAACAAGATGTTGACACTGGTTGTCACTGTATGACACATGCATGGAGTTCATTATACTATTCTAATTTCATATGTGTCTGGAAGTTTCCATAATAAAAAAGTTAAAAAAAAGTTTAATTTATCAGAGAAACAGACTAGGTGAGGGGAGAAATAAAATCATCTCTACAGATACCAAAATACATTTTCATGTTAAAGAAAACATATTTACACCTATCAAGTGTGTTAACTCACACCTGTTAAAAGGTTTCTACCAAAAAAGAGCCCCACAAACATATATCAAATATCAAACTTAATGATAAAACATTACAAATATCTTTAAAATAGGAACAAGATAAAAATGCCCATTAACATCACTTCTATTCCATAATTTATTGTAAGGCCTTGTTTGGATGAGAAGACATACTGACATAGATGCACGTCCACATATACAACCAAACAAAAAGGTAGAGACATAAGCAAATATGTAGATTTTAAATAAAGGCATAGGTAAAAATTTAGAAATAAACTGAACTGTCATTATTTAGAAATTAGGACTATCTCCATAGAAAACCCCAAATAATCTGCTGATAAATTATTGGAATCAATACAAGAATTTATCATAATGGTCCAAATAAGATCAATACACAAAAATTCATTGCATGTTCTATAGACCACACAATTTAAAAATGTGATTTTAAAATATAATTTACAATAGCAACACACATATATGAATAGTGTGTATACATATGTATGTATGTATGTACACACACATTCTAAAGAAGCTGAATTCATTCATACACACGCATACTAAGAATAAATTTAACAGGATATGTGTAAGTCTCATATAGGAACATTCATTAAATTCTAATAAAAGACAGTAAAGATGATGCATGTTCCTATCCCATGTTCACAGATGCAAAGCCCAATATCATAGACATGTCGATTCTTCTCACATTAAACTAATGCCCTTTCTATCTGAATATCAAAAGCATTTTTCAAGGAACTTGCCAAGCTGATTTAAAAATTATTAAGGTCCAGGAACAGGTCCCGAATAAGGAAAATAAAGTGAGGGACACGCCATCCGAGATAAGCTATGGTAGTGTGATCTGGGCACAGTGATAGCCGAATTGACAATCAAACCTAATAGTGAAGCCCCAAACAAAGCCACACATTCATGGTCATTTGATAACCATCCAAGGTGCGTTGCATATCATGGAGGAAATGATAGCCTATTCAACTGGTGGTTCATAAAACCAATCAGAATATATCAAGAATCCTGTAAATGAATACAAAAGGATAAACAAACCCTACAATTGAAGAAGCTGTCTCTGAGATGGAACCTGAGATTCTGCTTTTCTAACAAACTCCCAGGTGGTGACCAGACCAGGGTACTGGACTGCAGTCAGCACTTTAAGTAGCAAGACAACAGGACAACGTGCAGAAGGCCTGAGCAAGAATTTCAGAGAAAAGGAAACACAGATGCTCAATGAAGACACGCCAGAACAGTATGCAATTTCCGTAGTTATCAGGGGATTGATGCTGCAAAAGTTGAAACTTCTGACAATTGCAAGTGTTGGAAAGGATTTGTATTAATAGAAACTCACACTGATAGTGGAAGTTTTGTTTTGTTTCTCATTAGTACAGGCATTTTGCAAGAGAATTAATAAATTATGATACATTCATATTATAGAATATTACACAGCAGTGAAAAGGAATTAATCACAACTGTATATAACAATATAGATGAATTTTAGAAATATAATGTTTAGTGAGAAATAAAAACAAGTCACAAAAGACTATGTATTTAGGTAACTTAAAATGAAGAAAAACTAAACAATATATTGTGTGGGTATGTGTATACATACCCACATGTGTATTCATGGGTATGAAATAATACTATTTCAGAGAAGAAAGAGGTCGTGTTTAAATACTTAGAATTGCAGTTGGCTCAGGGAGAGAGGCCCAGAGATGGTATATGGAAGGAGCACACGCTTTTAGCAATATTCTTTTTTTAAATTCTTTTTTAAAATTTTACTTTTAAAGAAGCTTTAGGTTACATAAATGTTACTTTGAAAATACAGGGGGATTCTCCTATACTCCACCCTCTCCCCCTCCCACACGGTCCCCCATTAACAACATCTTTCATTAGTGTGTAAGATTTGTTACAACTGATGAACACATAATGAAGCATTGCTACTAACCACGGTCCATAGTTTACAATATGGTTTATACTTTGCATCGCACAATTTTATAGGTTTTGACAAAATGTATAATGACCTGTATCCGTCCTTGCAATGTCATGCAGAACAATTCCAATGTCCCCAAAATGCCGCATGTTACACCGGTTCTCTCCCTCCCCTCAGAACCTCTGGTGACCACTGCCTTTATATCAATGTTACAATTTCTTCCACTGCTAGAATAATCATAAGTCTGCTATAGTCCATAGTTGCATTCCCCCTTATGTTTGTTTATTCCTCAGTCTTGGGGAATTTGGGATGATGTCTGCTCTGACTGCTTCAGATTGAGACGGGGCTTAGATCCCATGGGGCAGATGAATGAACTGTCTTGCTTACAGTTGTAGATACTCTGTTTTTTGGGATGAGCATTGTCCATCATCATCCTTTTGTTAGTTGTCCTGGGTGAGTCCGATAAACTGGAGAGGAGGTGTCGGCTGCAACTCTGCTGAGATTCAGGGCTCAACTGGCACATGGACAGCCCAAAGATTTAAGTCTCTGGGACACACATTTAATGAGTATAGGGCTAAATATAGCTTCAAATAAAAGGGGCAGAAGAGCCATGTGTGGGGAAATTATAAATGATCTAACTGCATTGTAATATTCTAATATTGTATTTGTGTCATGATTTCAAAGCTATTCCTGTAATTACTCTTTGCATAGCATATATATGTTACATATATCATTTTGTATGTATCACATGTTTATAATATCAAAATATTTAAATATTATAAATATAAAGTTTTACTTATAATTTTATACAGATAGAAATATGTTTACATTGGTGTGTGTTTTTGTGTGCTATCTAGAATCTCTATCTAAAATGAATTTACAATTAGAAATTTTCAAGAAATATAAATTTATCTAATCCTATGATCAAGATTAAAATATTTTATATACTCCTATGAAGATTTACAAAATACTACAGATAAAAATATACATGAATTTTCATGAACATTTAATGCAAAAATTTATTTTATCCTCCAAGAGTTAGAAACAGAGAAAGAAATTATCTATATGACATTTGTACAATTGTATACAAATACTGATACACTTGGACATTCTTAGAGGTAAGAGATACCACACATATATAAATGCACTTACATAATCCTATACAGATGCAAATACTTTTACATAATCCTGCACAACTAGGTATACATATCCATTCACGCAATTTTAAACAGATTTTAGATCCAGATATATGTATAAAATCTTATATAGTGCCAGGGATGTATATTTTCATAATCCTTCAAAGATATAGCTTTATTTATAAAATTTTACACCACTAGTGACAAACCTACATTTTCATAATCCCATAAAGGAAACAAAACTAGTACTTTAAAGAATAATATACTGAGACAGGTATTTATAGACTCCTAAACTTATCACATTATAGATTGTAATTGATTTACAAAATCCTATAAAGATATATTTATATACTCCTAAACAGATATAGTTATTTATATAACAACATTTTGTAGTATTAAGCATACATTTACAGGGGAAGCAGATGTGGCTTAAGTGGTTGGGCTCCCGTTTACCATATGGGAGGCCCTGGGTTCGATTCCCGGGGCCTCCTGGTGAAGGCAAGCCGGCCCGCGCAGCACAGCGACCTGACGGCCTACCACGGCGAGCTGACGCAGCAAGATGACACAACAAAGGGAGACAAGCAGACACAGAAAAATGCACAGCAAATGGACACAGTGAGCACAAGCAGCAAGGGGGGATAAATAAATAAATAAAATAAATCTTAAAAAAACAAACAAACATACATTCACAGATTATGATACAGAGATTATTTATTTATTAGTGTTCTATAAATCCAGGTCAAGATACATAATTTAGTGCAGATAAAGAATTTATTCATAATCTCATACAGAATCAGAGAAATCAACCTTTGCATCACCTTATGAAGATACGAATAAGTATACATAATCTTAACAAAATGCAGAAACCTTTCATTTGCATAATCCCTTATGAAAATAAAGACATCTTTACATAATTCATTATGGGAATAGATTCATGTAGATATATCTATATATTCCTATATAGAAAGATAGAAATTTATATAAGACCATGCAGGAAATTCACACAGATATGTTTACAAACTACTAGTGCTCAAAAAATATATAAAGAGATAAATCTGCATAATTCTATCATGCAAAATGCAGATACATTTATATATGCCTGTACACATACAGATTTACATAATTATATATATACTTAGCATGACTTTAAACAGACATGAATCAAAATCCTGTGCAAGTTTTGGTAATGGATGATGGTGATGGTAGCACAACACTGTGGTGGTGATGGTAGCACAACATTGTGAATGTAATTATCAGCACTGAATTATATATTTGAACGTGGTTAAAAGGGGAAATTTGGGGTTATATATATGTTACTAGAATAAAAATTAAAAACAAAAATCATAAGACTGTACAAAACAGTGAAACCTGATGTAAACCATGGACATGTAATAGTATAATTCTAATAATAATCTTTCATCAATTTGTAACAAAGCACCACACTAATGCAAGGTGTTAATAATAAGATGGTATATGGGAACTCTATTTAATGCATGATTTTTCTGTAAACCTACAATTTCTCTAATAAAAATAAATAATTTTAAGAGATCCTATGCAAGTACAGATAAAAACTCCAATGCATAATCCTATATAGTCACAAAATCTATATTCATAATCCTATGGTGATACAGCTATAAAAGGCTACATATAATTACATAGAAAATGCATTCTAATCTCACCTAAATCCAGAATTAGATCCACACATACATATATTTAATCTAATATATGCTTAATTTATTATAGTGATACTTCATTCTATATATTTGCCTTAATCCTATACATATAAATGATTGTATACATACAAACATAATTCTCTTCACACACAGAGAAGTTTTGGGGTTTATTAATCTTTTTTTTAAATAATAATAAACTTTATTTTTAGAGAAGTTTTAGGGGATTCCCATATAACCCACCTCTTCCCCCTCCCACATTTCCCCCTATTAATAACATCTTACACTAGTGTGGTGCAGGTACATTTGTTACAAATGATGACCCAATATTGAAGCATTGCTACTAACCAAGGTCTACAGTTTACATGATGGTTTACACTTTGCGCTATATGAGGTGGTTTTTTTTGAAGGAGTTATTGTTCATTTTATAATAATTGGATTTCCCCTCTTTTTTCACCTTCTTCTATTTTTTACCTAAAAACACCTCATGGATAGTTTTCCAAATTAGCCATTAATGCAGTCTTTTCCTGGGCATTGCATTTCTTTCTCATTTTTTGCTACTACCAGCAATGCTGTTATACACATCAATGTGTATAGCCTCTTAAATACTGCAGTTGTTTCAAGAGAAAACTTTCCCAGGAGTGAAATTTCTAGGTCAGAAGTTCTCTATTATTTAATATATATTGTCTGATTGCTTTCCAAAAGAGATGAACTCTTTAACTTGCCACCAGCAATGTATAAGGGTTATTTTTCCCCAGGTTTCTACCAGCAACGATTATAGATCTTTTTATTAATCTTTTCAGGTCTTGTGAATATGTAGTGCCATTTCATTGCTATTAACTTATTTTTCATTTCCTTGACTTACTAGTGAATTTTTTGTTTGTTTGTTTTTAGGAGATATTGGAGATGGAACCCGGGACCTCATACATGGGAAGCAGGCGCTCAATCACTTGAGCTACATCCGCTCCCCTCGTGAATTTGAGGTAAACTTTTCTTTTCTTTTTGAGCCTTTTGGAGTTACTGTGCTGTGAATTACCAATGCATGCTCCTCGCTCACTTTCCTTTTGGGTTATTCTACCTTTTCTTCTCAATTTATAAGAGCACTCTACATTATGATTAGTAACTCTACATCTGTTACATGGATTTTGAATAATTTTCCTAGACCCATTATTTATGTATTGACTGATGTTTTCATTTTCTAGCTGTTAAAACAAATACCATACAGTGGGTTGGCTTAACAACAGGAATTTTTTGGCTCACGGTTTCCAAGACTAGAAGGCTGGCTTCCTCCTGGCGTCAGTATCTTTGTGGTTTCTTGGTTTTTCCGGCCCATGGTAATGCATACAGTGACGTCTTCTTTCTTTTCTGAGTTCCGTTGACTTCCAGCTTCTGGCTGCTCCCCATGGCTGCTTCTTTCGTGTCCACCTTCCTTTCCTGGAGAGGACGTCAGCCATGCTCAGGCTGGGCGCACCCAACCAATCACGTCTTCAAAGATCCTGGTTACAAATGGGCTCACACCCACAGGATCAGGGGTGGGGACCTGAACACACCTTTTTGGGGGGACATGACTCAATCCTCAACCACTGATATATGCTATATTTTGCCTTATAAACATGGAACTATTTTAGATATCTGCCTCCATTTTAAACTTTTGGGTACCCCGTCTTGGTTAAGTCCACTCCCACTGCTAGATTGCATGTGGAGTCGCCTAGATTTTCTATTTTTTTATTATTTCAAATATTAAAATAAATGAACCACTTTACCTCTCTAGAGTTTGCTTTTGAATATGGTATAAGATGCATATCCATTTTCATTGTCCACCAGATATTTAGTCAATCACCATCCTTCTGCCTCCTAATTGATAGATCAGTTTCCTAATCTATTTTTGCATTCATTTTCACTGATCTATTATTCTTTTCCCATACAATAACATATTGATCCAATCATAATGGCTTTAAAGTATGTTCTGAGATCAAGTAAGATGAACTTCCCTTCATCGTTCTTTATTTCTCTGTTATTTTTGGCTATCTTTGGACATTAATTCCTCCACATGAACTTCAAGATCCTTTATTCAATTTAACAAAGTCTCTAGTTAGGACCTGAATTACAATTGCATTGAATTTGCGTGTTATATTTTGGGAGACTTGATAGTTTATTATTAAATCTTATCTATGAACATTGATTTAGATATCTTTTTTGTATTTTCCAATAAAGTTTATAATTTCCATCATAAAGATCCTTTCCCTTTCTTGCTAAACTTATTTCCCCAAATTTTGTACTTTATTATTCTTTTAGATGGATTATTTTCCCCATTTCCAGTTTTTGGTGCTTATTATAAAACACGAGAAAAGCTAATTCCTTATCTTACGTTCATTCAACTTATACAATTCTGTCAGTTATTTTAGTAGTTTTTACATGTCTTTAATTTTCTAAATGCTTAATTATGTAATTTTATCACTTCTTTTCCAGTGTTAATGTCAGTCATTTCGCTTTCTGTTACTATTTCACTTTCTAGAACTTTTTCACAACCGTGTTAAATACTAATGGTTACTGTGAGTATCCTTGTCTAAGTCTTGATTCTAACTAAAATTATTTAAAAATTTTTTTTTATCATTTAGACAATGTTTAGTATTCGCTTTTAGTAAACAGTCTTTATTATATTTAAATGGTTTCCTTCAATTTACATATAATTTAGAGTTTTATTTGAGGGATTGGAGGAAATTAATGAATTTTTTTCAGTGCCTACCAATATGATCATAGGAGTTTACTTTTTAAAGTTACTGACGTAATGAATTATGTGGTTAAATTTCCTGATAACTGAATTATCCTTGTATCCTGATGCAAACCCTGCTCAGTTATATTGCATTATTTCTTGATATATTGCAATATTTCATTTTAAATGTTTAATTATAATTTATGCAGCTATTGTCATAAGTGAGAACGATCTATCGTTTTCTCTTTTGTTTTTTGTTTTTTGAGGTACCGTGGGCGGGGATTGAGCCCAGGACCTTGGACCTTGTATGCGGGAAGCTGACGTTCAACCACTGAGCCACATTGGCTCCCGTGTACTATTTTTAAAAGTCAGATTTTAGTGTTGAAATAATGCAAGCTTAAAAAAATTATTCCTAATATTTCCATAACTTAACCTTAGATGCACATCAGAATCATGTAGGGAGCTTTTTAAAAATCCGAATTCCCAGGCCACATGTACAAACCCTTTACAGAAATCTCTGGTGGTGGGACCCCGATATCTGTACTCTTTAAAACGCCATAGGTACATTCAATCTGCAACCAAGGCTGGAAAACGCTTGCATGTGATCTGAGACACTAAATAATATTGGAATAATTTGTTCAGCAAAGGCATGATAAAGTTCAACTGTGAACCTATATAGTTGTGTGGGCTTTTATAATGGTGGATTCTTAATTACCTTTCCAATCTTTTATATGGTATTTAGTTTTCATACTTTCTTAGAGTCAATATTACTGAATTTATTTTGCTGGAAAATGATCAACTTCCTCTAAGTTTGAAATTTGTTGTCATTGAATTTAACATAGTATTCTCCTAAAATTCTCCTTTTTCTGTGTGTGTTCTTATCTCTCTTTATTCCTTATCTGCTTATATTTCTTCTCTTCCTTTTTCCTTTGATTTAGCTCACATTCTATTTGTTTTTTCAAAGACATTGCTTCAATTCTATGTTTCCTTTCTACTATTTTTCTACATCAATAGTTTCAAATTATATCTTTATTAATTTCCACTTCTAATTTTCTTTTGGCTTATTCTGCTTTTGATTAATTTCTTTTGGTTTATTCTTAGTTCTTTTGCATTCATCTTTGAAATTTAATTACAGAATTTAAGCAACCCCTTGGATTATAGCTTTGACTGCATCCTGTAGGTTAAATGTTAAGATACTGTACAATTTCTCTTTTAATTTTTTAATTGAAAGGTTATTTCAAAATTTGTGTCCTATTAATTATCTCAAACAGTGCCCTCAATGAAGATAGTTACTCACACATATTGGCCAGAATTAGTTGTGCAGTCTCATCCAAATCATGTGCACTAAAGGAAGAGTGATAGAAACATCTAGCAAGCAGCACCAGTCACAGCTGTCCAAAATTAAGAGCAGTATGTCAAAATGCCCCCCTCTAATTATATATTGATAAAGCTTTCTTTGTATTTGAAATAGTTTTTACATTATGGGTTTACCTGCTATGTTGATTAGCCCCATATTGTTTATCTGTTTTGTTTTGTTTTTTTGGGGGGTGGGGGTGGGAGTGTCTAACACTGATAGCTTCTTCATTAATTTTTCCCCTTATCGCTATTTAACATCCCTGTTGTCATATTTTAGTGCTTATAGCTTTAAATTTGACCTTGTCACATATTACTATTTCAACCTCTGTGATTTATTTTTATTTGCTTTGGTATCTCTTTGCCCACCCCTTATTTCCAATCTTTCCTTTAGAAAAAGAAACAACAGCCTATTGTTGTGTACTTAAAAGTCATAATCTGTCTCTATTTATTTTTCTTCTCTTTTTGTCTCTATATTTAATGAAACAATGTATTCTGCTGGTATTTAAACAATAACTGAGCTATTCGATTTTATTCCTCCCTTCTTTATGTTTGTTACTCATTTTACAGAAGTGCATTCTCTTTTCTTTCATTTACTTATTTTTGTAGGTTTGCTCAAATACTATGGTTTCTACTTTTTATACCTTTTAATTTGAAAGTATACTGTATTTTTTTTCCATTCTATTAATGATTATCTTTTCTTTCCCAGCTTTCATAATCACATGCATATTGCTCCACTATTAAAATGGAAAACTTTTCAGAAATAGGAACACTATATTCATGGATTATGGGCAAAATGATATTCATAGATCACTGCATGCTCAATATTTCTTGAGTACCTACTATGTGCCAGAGATTACTGAGGTTCTGCAGAGATTTCCTTGGACAAAAGACGCAAAGGCCCTGCCCATGCTTCTGCTTTCTAGACAGTGAAAGCGGAAAGGCGGTGGCCTTCTCTGGATGGAGAGCCCGAGGGGAGGCGCAGCAGCACGCCATGGCATCTGAAGTGTGGAGCTGAGCGTGAGTAACGGTACTTAACGCTTATAGAGCACTAAACAAGCTCTGGGCGTTGGTCTGGGGGCCTTTCATGTATGTACTCAATTCATGCTCACAACAATTCTTTGAAGTAGTTACTATCACTATTTCCTCAGAAAACCAAGAGGAGAGAGATTCCAGCATCCCAAGGTCACACAGCTCTTCAGCGGCAGGGCTGGGATTAGGATGGAAGCCCGTTAGAGCCAGATCCCACTCCTGGAGCCTTTATTCACCCGGAGTTGCTAGAGGAAATCACCCCGAGAGTGGGGGGAGATAAAGAAAAGATGTCTGCAGTCGGGACCCTGGAACAGGGCAGAACTCAGAATCAGGAAGGGAAGGAACCAGTTACAGAGGCGGAAAAGAAATGCCTGGTGACTAAAGAGAAAACCAGGAGACTAGCATCTGGAAGAGGAAGTGAAGTGAATGTTTCAAAGGAAGTTAAGATAGAGGCAGGTATTTATGTAATATAAGACACAAACAAAAATCCCAGTAGACTTCACCAACAATATCAAAGTTTTTTTAAAAAAAGACAAAATGGGCAAAGCGATAAATATGATTTTTAAAGGTAGAGAAAACACAAGCATGTACTATGAAGACTAAAGAGGATTACAGGAATATTTACATATTATACAAGAATATTATGTTATAGACAAATTGAATTATTTCCCAGGAATAGAATAATTATCAATATCAACTCTTCAGGAAAAGGAGGAGGATTTGAATAGATGCAAAACCATACAAGAAATTGAAAATGAATTTAAAGAGTTACTTTCACCAGGCTCAGATTGTTTTACAGAAGAATTTCACCAAATCTTTAAGGAATAGAAAATTCCATTTTGAAGAAATTGTTCCAGAGCATAAAACACTTCCCAATTCATTGTATGAAATAAGCCTAACCAGAGGAAGATAAACACAAAAAACAAAAATTTAAAAATCTTATTTATGGACAAGTATTAATCTTCCATGACCACGGTTGGCTTAATCCATGAAAGCAAAGACAGTTCAACTTTAGGAAATATATTGAAAGTATTTGCTATATTAACAAATTAAAGAGGAAAAATCATACTTCCATCTCAAAAGATGGTTAGAAAAGAAACAAGCTAACAAAAAAATCTCCTTAGAAGAAGAATTCAATAGTCTGATAAACAATGTTGCAAAAAGATGCTTTAGCTACAAGTATTGGAAATCTCCAGACCAGCCTTAAACAATAATGGAGAAGTCCCAGGGAAAGCCAGGTCAAGTTCAATGGATCCAAATCATCAAGAGTACGGTTTCTTTCTGCATCTCCATATGGCATCTTCACGGTGTTGGAATTTCCCTGGTTCACTTCACGGCGGTGACATCCCCTGCAGAATTAGCCACAGCGTCCTGGAGGACTATTTTCTCCTGCACAGAACCTTTCCCTGAAACCTTCCAGAAGACTTCTGTCTCAGTCATATTTTCACCACAAGCTCATTCTTAAACCAATCCCTGGCAATGGGAGTGAGATGATCATTCTTTATGCAGAGAAGACTTGGCCATATGGAGGGAGGGGGTGTTTATTAGAAAGAAATAAAGGTGTTGGTTAAGGAACCAGCAGTGTCTGTTAGAGATCACTATCAGAAATCTGAAACAAACAGCATATTTAATGCATAATTAAATGGTGACAATTAGAGACCTCCCTCTTAAAGTCAGGAACAAGATGAGGTTGCCAATATCATCATATTCAACATTGTCTAGAGACCCTAACAATTCATTAAATATTATTTGAATGAATATACCTGTATTGTATGAATGAATATACCTGTATTATTTGAATGAATATTCCTGTATTGTATGAATGAATATACCTGTATTATTTGAATGAATATTCCTGTATTGTATTGGTACTGGAAATGCAATAGTAAGTCTCAGAATCTCCTCTCTAGCAGAAAAGAAAGACAAAAACTAAGTAAATACAAACTAACAGAAAGTTATTGTCAAGGTTGTGATAAAAATAAACAGAAAACTGAGACAGAGAAAATAGAGAGATCAGGAAAGTCTTCACTGAGAAATATTTAAGCTGAGACATAAGGATTAGGAGCTGGCTACGGGAAGAGTGGAGCAGTGCCTATTTCAAGTGGAGGAAAATGCACAAAGGCAAGGAAGACTTGTGATGTTAGAACTGAAAGATCAGTGTGGCTGAAGCAGTGAGTAAGGAGATATTATACTGAAATTTGTGAAGTAGAAAGGGACCAGATCATAAATGGCCTATAGGTCTTATAGGAATTTGCATTCTAAGTGTATGGAGTAGCCACTGAAAGGTTGAGTAGAGGAGTGACATAATACAATGCCCAAAGCAGGAAAATCATGTTTAATACTCTTTGGAGATTGGATTTAGGACCATGAAGTACACATGGGGATATCAGTTCAGAGGCAGTTGCAAGTCACCCAGAGGAGTGATGGTGGTGGCCTAGACCAAGATGGCGGCAGCAGAGATGCAGTAAAGACAAACTCACATGCATCTGGATACAGAATCACATATGTATGGTGGGTTATCCACTGTAATAATACCATGAAATTAGAGGTGTAAACATTGGAAAGAAAGAGACAAACCCACTACTCACTGTTGACACAATTATTGCCCTAGAGTCTACCCAAGAACTGTAAGGAGGCTAGACATAAAATCCCAGTTCCTGTGATTACTGGTAAGCTTGGGCTTTCTTTAGACATCTCACTTAATGCTTTCTATTCACCAGCTGGAAGACCCAGGGGCATTACCTAGGCTGCCTTGAGAGATCCAAGGGGCTGTCTTAATGTTAGAAATTCGACTTGAGTTGAACGGCTTTAGAAGGTGAACAAAGGAAATGATAGAAATTGCAGAGAGACTCAAAGTGAACAAAGAAACGCCAAGAAGCAAGAAAAAACTCTTTGTAGCTATGAAAACTACCTAACAGAAAGGGATTCCTTGTAAGACAAGAGTGAAGCTGCTGTTTAAAGGGCAAGGAACTCTTCCCTAGAAGAAAATTGCAACTCGATGACCTCCAAGTTCCCTTCCAGTTCTGATTTGGTGACTCCAGGAAATGCAATGATTTGTCCTTGTAACTTGGTAGCATAGGTAATAACTAGTGGATTTTAAATGCTGACACAGGAAAACCACTGCTTGACCTGGCTATCTGCTGCATATTAGTGAGTGTGGCATAACAATTTATTGGAGGCCCTCCCTGAGTACTGACTCTACCAAATCCAGGTCTTGCTCTGGTCCTTCTCTTGTACTTGGTTTTGAGCCAAGCTCATGCATCATCTCACCTTATATTAAGTCAACCAATAGAGATGTGAAATAGCCTTTGAATCATTCTTAACATTTATCAAATGTTCAGTTTCTTTCCAGCAACATTTCCCACATATGTTTCCATTTTCTACTTAGACTCAAATTACTCCATGGCTCTTTTGTTCCCAGATTTCATGGCAGAACAAAGCAGTCCCCCGCCCCAAAATGAGAAACTGCTCTATACCAAGCACGCTGTAAAGGCTTGGCATGGGCCATGGCTCCTGAGCTAGTCAACATTGGTTAAACCCTTCCAGACTTGTCTTACAGTGTTCCTTGCCAGGAAATTGCTTGGTCGCTAGATACCTGATGTTTGTGATTAGCAAGAGTTTGCTTTCCTAGAGTTTTAAAGATTATGTATGTATATATGTATGTATGTATGCACTTAGGTGTATGTTTTCAGTTGGGAGGATTTTTTTTCCTCCAGTTTTAGGATATTTACAGAGCATTCTTTACATTGTCCATAAAAAGGCAAACTAAAGTCTCTTTCCTGACATTCTGTGGAAGCTTGTGAAAGAAATGTTGCAGGCACAGGAACAGCCTGCAACTCCATTCTGCAATTACAGTTGTTTGCAATAACTCTGGTAGCCACAGGCCAAGACAGGGTTATGAGCTGAGCTTCACTGCTCTGACACTTCAGCAGTGGGAGAGCAGTTGCCCAAGTGCCAATCTGCTCAAGTCAGACAGTGAGCACTTTGAAGGGAAGAGAGATTTCAGTGACCATATGTGCAATTATTATTCGTCTCCCTGATGACTGAATAAAAAGCCTGTTGGCCTGTCTGGCCCTCAGTGTGCTGAAGCCAGGGCGGCCCGATCCCACTTATCCCCTTCACAGATGC
>JAQZBX010064423.1:0-16500 GCA_029593785.1 Cabassous unicinctus | reverse complement strand
AGGGAGAGGAGGGGCAGTTGAAATACTCGGGCTTTTTTGGGACTTTGGGGGTTGTCCTGAGTGGCGAAGCACCGACGAATGTAGGCCATTTTCCATCAGAATATACCATGCAGAACTGGGTGGGAAAGAGTGTGGTCTGTGATGTGAACTGTAGTCTATGCTCGGTGGCAAGGCCCCAGGATGTGTATATCCATTGCGGTTGTAGTACCACACGGATGGGGAATGGTTGTGTGGGGTGTTTTTGGGGGTGTGGGCGGTGGGGAGCATGGGAATCCCTGTAGTTTCTGAGTAATATTTGGGTAATCTAGGCACCTTTATAAAAAATATATATATATATATAACAAATAACATTTATGTAAACAAATGCACATATATGCATATGTATTTATATATCATTTTACAAATAAAAAAATTTAATTAAAAAAATAAAAAATAAAACAAAAACAAAAAAATAAAAAAATAAAAAAAATAAAGTGCTGATTTGAACAGATGCTCCTCCATCCAAGAATCACACTGTTGGTGACTTCAAGAGAAGGGAAGCTACAAGATACCAGGTACCCAGAAGGGCCAGAGGAAGCCTGACCTTACTCCTTCTCCCCTTATAAGGTTCAGGCCTTGCCACATGCAAATGTTCTTCAGCTCAAAGGTAAAATTCCTCTCTTGGGCTCTGGGAGCTAGCATCTATCTCCTCAGATGTGGCTGGAAGTCTCTGGGGAACGCAGGTTTGTGGTGTTGAAGATGAGGTTGTTGGGTCTCCTCCTTTGTCTGTTGGGAGTTCCCCAAGGTGAGTGTCTCAGATGCCAGATGTGGGTCTATGAAGATTTGTGGCTGCAGATGACTGAAAGGGGTTGATTTTCCTTGTCCTCAGGTGTTCTATCCCAGGTGCAGCTACAGGAGTCAGGACCAGGCCTGATGAAGCCTTCACAGACACTCTCCCTCAACTGCTCGGTTTCTGGTTACTCCATTACCAGTGGTTATTGGTGGAGCTGGATTTGCCAGGCCACTGGGAAGGGTCTGGAGTGGATTGGGGATATCACTAATAGTGGGAGCTTATATTACAACCTTTCCCTCAAAAATCGAGTCACCATCTCCAGAGACACATCCAAGAACCAGTTCTCCCTGCAGCTGAACTCTGTGACTGCTGAGGACACAGCCATGTATTACTGTGCAAGAGACACAGTGAGAGGAAGTCAGTGTGAGCCCTGACAAAAACCTCCCCTGCAATAGGGGAAATGAGCTGCAGAAGGCACTCATGACTTGTTGCTGTGAATGTAGAAGGAGGTGTCCTATTCTGATCACTGGCTTACTCGCCTGTTAGTTCTCAGCTGCTCCCCAGGGGACACTTCTTGTTTGTTCTCTGTTGCTCTAATTTCTTACTCAATCTTTCTGGGCAAGGAAGGAGGGAGTGACATTCTTTATTTGCAGATGAAATGTTACCATTCACTAGGGACCTTTCCTTCACCAGGTTCCCATATATCCTGCTCTTTCTTAATGAATGACAGACCATCCTGAGGACACTCATCCTCTTTTATTTGGAAGATTTCTTACAAACTCATTCAGATCATCACTCTGGGGGCTTAATCACTATGTCTGACCTCAGACAGGCACACATCTACTACCACCTGGATGTCTTCTTCATTTAAAAAACACATCTACCCCTATAGCAGTCCCATTTCCTCAATCAGGCACATGTTCTCATATAGGCCCCATGCATCACATATGAACACACTGTCACACATAGGCCTCTTCTAACAAGCAGATATGAGTCCCTATGTTAGTCTCTTTCTTCAGACAGGCACACACTGTCACATATGGACCTCTTCTATCAGATAGACACTCAGTGTCCCATGTATGTAGGTCAGTCACTCTCAACCTCTGCCCCATGACATTGCCTGTCTTCCCTGTGGCTGTTTTATGAATTTTTGGACATTTATGTTGAAAGTTTCTCCCTTTCTCTAGACCACAATTGGTCTCCTGGCTGGAGAAGCAGGGCACATGACAGGATGCAGTTCTCATTGTTTCTCATTTAAACAAGGAGGAAAGCACAGAGATGAAATCCCCTGCTGAGCCTTGCTAAGCCCTGTGCTGGGTGGGGCCTCTGGTAGAAGCCCTGTTGTCTGTGTCCTAGGACATGGCTCTCAGCTTCCACAGGTAGAGGTCATGAAGATGATGAGAAACAAGTGGATGGGGTCCTGATCCTTGTCCCTTCTCTGCTCCCCCTCCTGGTATCCCACAGAAACTGACCCTAATGTTTCTTTTTCTATTCTACTGTCTAATTTCTCTCTAAATTTGTCCCTAGACCCTGAGCTCAAGAGGTTACAACCCTGTGCACTACTTCCCAGCTCTCCCCCATGCCAGGTAGCGAACAGAAGCCACATTATGAATTGGACAACTATGACAGCACAGACCAAAATTGGTACTAACAGGGGAATGTACAGCGTAAGAGTCATTATAGAGGAAAATAGATGTTTCAAATATATATCAATATATTTTCTTCAGAAAATTTCTAAAACAATTGGTTCTGCATATCAGGATGAATTTCACTATTACTATGTACATTTAAAAATGATTTTCTGCCATTTCTTTATACACAAACACACTTTATAAAATTTTCAATCAGAGTGATTGCAATTTTTAAAGTACTGATAATACTTTGAAAGTCAAACAGTAAATAAATCAGGAATTATCTGTATTTTTCATGAATAAAAAATGTGCATGTTGCTTGATATTTTTTAATACTTCAATATTTCACATGACATATGTGAGTGTGACATAGAGTTCAGATTAAAGTTAACTAAGTTACAAATGCTGATGTCATATTACAATGTGGTGGGTCTCTGGGTTCCTGAGCAATTGCTTGAATCAGATCCCACTCCTTAACAATACTTCCCACCTTAAACTTGAAAGTGAGCAAGCTATAGAACTGTCCTGTTATAGTTTCATTACCCTGATATTTAGGGGTATTTGCAATCATAAAGAACTATGATAGGTAGAGCTGCACACATTTAGATGGACAATTTGAACACCATAGAGTCAGGCTGAAAGTTTATGGGACAAGCTGAAAGCCAATCAGTAGGAGAATCTCCAAACCTTTAAGCCAACACCTGTGCTTTGTCAGAACTGGCCAATTTAGAAAGAAGATACTTAGGAATTGGTAAATATACCATCTTTTGTGATAAATATAAATTTAAATGTGAATTAATAGCTACTTCATGCTTACTACAGTCTCTGACACCGAGAAGTTTTATATAAAATCTGTTGGGGAAGCAGATGTGGCTCAATTGATTGGGCTCCCATCTACCATATAAGAGGTCCAGGGTCTGATCCCCAGGGCCTCCTGGTGAAAAAGAGAGCTGTTCCACATGGAGTGCTGGCCCACATGGAGAGCTGGTACAGCAAGATGACACAACAAAAAGAAACACAGAAGAGAGACAATGAGAGACATAGCAAATCAGGGAGATTTAGTTGAAAAAATTAGGCCTCTGTACAGGCAAATTAAATATCCATTAAAAACTGGGAAAATTAAAAATAAATATGTAGACTTTAGTGTCTCCAGGTACACAGTTGATAAATGAACTGTAAAGGAGAGTGTGCAGGTCTAGCCTATGCACTGGGTAATGGCAGCTGCTTGAGGGGGAAGGGTTGTGATTGTGACAAGGAACATAGGGGACAACTGGGGAGATGGCCAAGTTCAATTTCCTGACTTGGCAGGACACACAAGTTTGAAAAGTTTATAGTGATTCACTAAGCTGTATAATTAATTGTACATCTGTGCTCATTCACAATTAAATGTTACCACAAAAAAATCAACAGCAGCACATGAGGCTGCAGCATTTGTCAAAGAGCTATCCATTGATTCTCCCTCCCTATCACTATTCCAGCCCCAGCCAAGATCCATCTCAAACATTGTGTAAAAAAAGAGGTTTAAAACATTCTTAGCAATGCTGGAAAAAAAAAACCAACTTATATAGTAATGACATATCATTTTCCTGTTAATTAATTGTGTAATTCCTACAGAAGATTTGATGGCATAAGTCAAAATAAAATATGAGGAAATAATTTGAGATGTATTTTATAACCCTGATATTTCTATAATTCAAGTCTGTGTCAGCCAGGTGATCACTTTCCTGAACATTCTGAGAGCCCAGGACAACTGTCATATGCACTCTGTGAGCCTGGAGGGAGTGGAACCTGTGCTAATCCTGGAGGGGGAAGAAGGGGTCCAGCCTGCAGTGAGAGCTCAGGCCCCTCTGACCACAGGGTCAGCCCCAGGGGCAGGTGCAGAAAAAGCCTGGGGAAGGGCTTCCATTCATTGTCTGAAGCTTCCTCTCCATGCTTCCCAACCTCTGTGATGTCCTCAATTATTTTACATTGCAACAGACAAGTGATGTCTTTGCCCCTCAAACTTGCAGTGGAGATTAAGAAGCCTGCCCAGAATTTAGGCTTTGAGCATGTGTCAAGTGTGAAGCAGGTGCTGAATAGTATTCTTAGGTCATTTATTTTATTTTTCTTCTTCTAGGAATAAGTAAAATATTCTAATCTTTACAATGTTTTAGTGCTTTCCCTGTACTTTACAGTTAGCAATTTAAATATCCTGAATTCACTTTCAAATAATACCATCCATATAACAGTATAAGATACAGATACCTTATTACAAAGTATTTCCAATTCCTAATTCCAGCCCTTATAACATTCACTTACTTAGCTATCCATATGAAATGATCATGGGAGGCAATACTCTTAGGCCTTAAACAGTTATATTTTAGATTATTTAAAATAATAAAATTAAAATACTTTATTTCACCCTTTTTTTAAATTTCTTCTCTTTTGTTCTTCCTTTCTTGTGGAGATGAGCATTTCTGATTTATATAATTTTCCATCTCTTTGAAGATTTTATTTTAATATTTCCTTGTGGGCAATTTTGCTAGCAATGGAGTCTGCATTTATTGATTGATGGATGTAGTCTTTATGAAAATTTTGAATGACACTCTCATTCAAAAAAGAGTTTTAAGTTGGTGTTTTGTTTTGAACTGCTTTTAACATTTTAAATCTTTCAACCTATTGTATTTTTGACTGCATTGTTTCTCATTGTCATATCTTTATTATCCTATTTCTTCTATAAGTAAGTTATTTTTATTTTTGTTTATCACATTTTCTTTTAAGTTTTTCTGAAGCTTTCATGTGATAAGTCTAGGTATTTAAGTAAGCCCACTTGGTAGTCTCTGGGAATTTACTCCATATTCAGTTCACATCCTAAAATATACAAGACACTTAATATTGAGTGACAAAGTGATGAAGATAGTGACATGTTCATGATGCTCAGTGACATACAATTCATGAGGCAGAGCACATCTGGGTAAATGACCTTCTTTATGCAAATTATGAAGCATGAAATAGAGATGGATAGACTATAAAGGGACCCTGTTATAACCACCTCCTTGTACTCACACCCTCATATAACAAAGAACACACACAAAAACACATGTGAATATAAGAAGGACCTGTGAATCCATTGTAATCAATGAATATGGCAAAGGTGAATTGAGGTCACTTCTATGATAATGTAATGTTATATATCACCTTTTTTTTCTAGGAGCCTCATTCTTTTATCCCTCCCTCCATTGCTGGCTTGGAAGTAGCAATTTTACATTAATCTTACTGGCCCCAGGACATGAATTCTGCCAACAATCTGAACCATCCCCAGTCAGTTCTCAGATTATAATGCATCCTGGGTGAACACCATGAAGAAGCCTTGCAAAAACTTAGCACATGATTCAGCTAAACAATCCCCACACTCATGATTAACAGAAACCGATAAATTTTACAGTTTTAAGGTATTAATTTTGAGGGAATTTGCATGCAGCAAACTGCACAAACACACACACACACATACATACATACATATTGTGTACAGTTACATTATAAAAGTGCTTCAAGATATGTTATTTACACCATGGCACCTGTTTGAACAATTCCCTCATATCAGGTAACTCTGGTTACATGCAACACACCCAGCCATCAAGATCTTATTTTGCTTAGTCTTAGTGGGTGTGAAGTTAAGGTGATTTCACACTGAACATGATGAAGCAAAACACCATGAGAACAAAAGGTAGGTGGCATCTATCTGAGAGCTGCAGCCCCATGGACAAGAACCTTTACAAGCAGGATGGCCATTGGGTGCTGCTAGGGCTTAGTGGTCCCTCTAAGAAGAACAGGAAGAGGCATAAGGCTGGCACCAGGTGGGCATCATGGATGGCTCCACAGTGGCCATGTCCATCCACATTAGCTCTCTGTGTATGGAGAGAAACATACTTGACTTTGGCCATGAGCTCCATCACAGCACCAGGCTTGATGGGGTTATTTTGCTGCTAACTTCACATCAAAGAACCCCTTGTAGCCCCCATCAGGCCCTCACCAGGACACTCAGCAAGGATCTCTGGTCTTCCCTGGGAAGCTTTCACAGTTGTAGCAAGTGCCCCTATTCAGAGGTTATCCTGTCTAGGTTGTCTTGGATGAGTTCCAGTTAGTCTTAGAAACTGAAGCAGAAACTTCAGGACAATAAAAACGGAGGAGGACTGTAGGGAGAGGAGGATCCATAATCTCTGTGATGTGAAGCATGGATGGGAGGAAGCTGTTTGCTGCCCATCATACCCAGATTAACAGATCAGTTTACAAGCATGATCCAATTATATTTTTCGAATTCATAATTACATCAAATTGCCAAATGGGCACATTCCACCTTCTGAATTCCAAAAATACATTACAATATTAAAAAAGCTTATATCAGTAACAGTTCAAGTACAAAATCATATCATCAGTTCAAAGAAATACACTTTGTCTTCAGGCAAAATCCCATCTGCTGTAGACCTCTGAAATTTACAAAACCAATTAACTGCTTCCAATACATAAATGGAAAGACAGAGGATAAACATTTTCAATATTATAAGGAGAGATTGGGATGTTAAACATGAGTCATGGATCCTCCACAGTTCAGTAACCTGCAGGGCATCTTCCATTCCATTTCAAAGTCTTAGAGTCATTCTTAAGAAGATGGTTTCTTCTCCTTGGTGCCACAAGGGAACCCACCCTTTCCACAGGCTTGCCCAATGGCCACTTTCTTGGTTCCACCCTCATCAAGCATCTGGTTGTCGACCAAGCTCCAGTCCTCACCCTCCAAGAGTGTTGGGGTGATTGCCACATCTTACCCAATCTTTGGGTTACAGCCTTAGCATCCCTAGTACAGTGAGGTGAAGACAACATTCCCCCTAATTTTGGCATACAGGCTCAACCCTCTCAGAGCAATGGGTTGACCACCTGGCCTTCTCTAATCCATGGGAGACAGGAGCACCCCTCTCAGACCTATGGGGTGCAGACCTTAACCACCCTAATCTTTGAGGAATGTGCTCCACCCTCCCTGTACCCTGGGGCAGCAAAACTCTTCCTGAACTTTGGGTGGGGATATCCAACCTCTTCAACTCCTTCGGCAAACTCACCCTCTCTGTAAAGGTGGATGGGGCTCCTCTCTTGGCCCAAGGTGATGTTTTAGTTCTTGACCTCATCTTCCATGATTTTCTTCTTAAAGTGGTTTCTCCTTCAATCATTCCTTCTCTTTTGTCCAAGCTGACATTGGTTTTGTTTATACAGCTCTCTCAAAAATTTTGTTGGTTTAACACGCATGAAGCAGGGGTCCACGCCATCAGACAGAAAGACATTCCACAAGTCTTTCCGAGATAACTGCATCTTTAATCCTGATTTACAAGTTCCAGATTTAGCTAAGTATTCAAATGGGGAACTTTTATCTGGAAAATTGATTTCCAGAAACTCGGAAGTTCTGGAATCAGCTTCTGTTTTCTTTGTGCCCAAAAGTTCAGTCCTTAGTGTATTTTGCTCATCTAGGATTTTGCTATAATCTGCAAGGAGAAGCCAAGCCACATCCTCCGAATTTACCTTGGAAAGTTCTTCAGCTAAATGCTCCAGTCCACCATTTTCAAATTATGTCTTTCATATAACACCAGGAGTTAATCTTGTTAGTTCTCCACAATATTTAAACAAAGATCGTCTTTCCTCCAGGTTCCAAAAAGAGTTTCATCATTTACGTTTTTTTATTTCTTTTTTTTCCTTTATTTGTACATTTAATAATTGAAAATATAAACAATTAACAACTAAAAAGTAAACACAGATGAATAAATATATTCATTTCTCCATTAAATGTAATGGATACATATAATTTTGTGTGTGTGTGTGTGTGTGTGTGTGTATCAAACAATATGTTCCACAGTATATTTAGATCATAGTAATGCATTCATACAGTATTTGTCCTTTTGTGTCTGGCTTGATTCACTCAGCATAATGTCCTTCAGATTCATCCATGTTGCCATATGCTTTACGACTTCATTTCTTCTTACAGCTGCATAATATTCCATTGTGTGAATAGACCACAGTTTGTTTATCCATTCATCTGTTGATGGACACCTGGTTTGCTTCCAACTTTTGGCAATGGTGAATAATGTTGCTATGAACATCGGTGTGCAGATGTCTGTTCGTGTCACTGCTTTAATTTCTTCTGGGTATATACCCAGTATTGGTATTGCAGGGTCACGTGGCAAGTCTATATTCAACTTCTTTAGGAACTGCCAAACAGTCCTCCATAGTGGTTGTACCATTTTGCATTCCCACCAACAGTGAAGAAGTGTTCCTATCTATTCATATCCTCTCCAACACTTGTAGTTCTCTGTCTTTTTAAGAGTGGCCATTCTGATAGGTATAAATGATATCTCATTGTAGTTTTGATTTGAATTTCCCTAATCATGAGTGATGTTGAGCATTTCTTCATGTGTTTTTTTGCCATTTGGATTTCTTCTTTGGAGAAATGTCTATTCATGTCTTTCGCCCATTTTTTAATTGGGTCGTTTTTCTTTTTATTGTTGAGTTATAACATCTCTTTATATATCCTGGATATTAAACCCTTATCAGATATGTGATTTCCAAATATTTTTTTCCCATTGAGTTGGCTGCTGTTTCACCTTTCTGACAAAATCCTGTGAGGTGCAAAAGTGTTTAATTTTGAGGAGGTCCCATTTATCTATTTTTTCTTTTGTTGCACGTGCTTTGGGTGTAAGGTCTAAGAAGCCACCAACTACAAAAAGTTCTTGAAGATGTTTCCCTACATTTTCTTCTAGTAGTTTTATGGTCCTGGCTTTGATATTTAGATCTTTGATCCATTTTGAGTTGATTTTTGTATAGTGGGTGAGAAAGGGCTCCTCTTTCACTCTTTTGCTTATAGATACCCAGTTCTCCCAACATCATTTGTTGAAGAGACTGTTTTTTCCCAGTAGCGTGGGCTTGGTAGGTTTGTCAAAAACCATTTGACTGTATAGGTGAGGGTTTATTTCTGGGTTTTCAATTATATTCCACTGATCAATGTGTCTATCTTTATGCCAATACCATGCTGTTTTGACCACTGTAGCTTTGTAATATATTTCAAGGTCAGGCAGTGAAATTCCTCCCACATTGCCCTTCTTTTTCAGACTGCTTTTGGCTATTCGGGTGCACTTACCCTTCCAGATGAATTTGGTAATTGCCTTCTCTAATTCTGTAAAGTAAGCTGTTGGGATTTTCATTGGTATTGCATTGAATCTATAAATCAGTTTGGACAAGATTGACATCTTCACAATATTTATTCTTCCAATCCATGAAAACGGAATGTCTTTCCATTTGTTTAGGTCTTTTTAAATTTCTTTTAGCATTGTTTTGTAGTTTTCTGCACATAGGTCCTGTACTTCTTTGGTTAAATTAACTCCTAAGTATTTGAGACTTTTTGTTGCTATTGAAAATGGAATTTTCCTCCTTATTTCCTCCTCAGGTTGTTCAGTACTAGTGTACAAAAACATTACTGATTTTTGCGTGTTGATCTTGTATCCTGCCACTTTGCTGAACTCATTTATTAGTTCAAGTAGCTTTGTCATGGATACTTCAGGATTTTCTAAGTACAGGATCATATCATCCGCAAACAGTGAGAGTTTTACTTCCTCTTTTCTTATTTGGACGCCTTTAATTTTTTTTTCTTGTCTAATTGCCCTAGCTAGAACTTCTAGTACAATGTTGAATAACAATGGTGACAGTGGGCATCCTTGTCTTGTTCCCGATCTTAGAGGGAAAGATTTCAACCTTTCCCCATTGAGTATGATGTTGGCTGTGAGTTTTTCATATATGCCTTTTGTCATATTGAGGAATTTTCCTTTTATTCCTATCTTTTGAAGTATTTTTATGAAAAAAGAATGTTGGATTTTGTTGAATTCCTTTTCTGCATCTATTGAGATGATCATGTGTTTTTTTTTCCTTCAGTTTGTTTATGTGGAGTATTACATTGATTGATTTTCTTATGCTGAACCAGCCTTGCATACCAGGAGTAAATCTCACTTGGTCATGATGTATAAGTCTTTTGATATGCTGTTGGATTCGATTTGCAAGTATTTGGTTGAGAATTTTTGCATCTATATTCATTAGAGAGATTGGTCTGTATTTTTCTTTTCTTGTGGAATCTTTATCTGGCTTTGGTATTAGGGTGATGTTGGCATCATAAAATGTGTTGGGTAATTTTCCCTCTTCAATTTTTTGGAAGAGTTTAAATAGGATTGGTGTTAATTCTTTTTGAAATGTTTGGTAGAATTCACCTGTGAAGCCATCTGGTCCTGGGCTTTTCTTTGCTGGGAGATTTTTGATGACGGATTCAATCTCCTTAATTGTGGTTGGTTTGTTAAGTTCTTGTATTTCTTGTAGCGTCAGTGTAAGTTGGTTATGCATTTCTAGAAATTTGTCCATTTCATCTAGGTTGTCTAGTTTTTGGCATATAGCTTTTCATAATATCCTCTTATGATTCTTTTTATTTCTGTGAGGTCATTTGTAATTTCTCCCCTTTCATTTATGATTGTATTTATTTGCATCTTCTCTCTTTTTTTCTTTGTTAGTCTAGCGAGGGGTTTGTCAATTTTATTGATCTTCTCAAAGAACCAGCTTTTTGTTTTGTTGATTTTCTCTATTGTTTTTCTGTTCTCATTTTCATTTATTTCTGCTCTAATCTTTATTATTTCTTTCCTTCTGCTTGCTTTCGGATTGGTTTGCTGTTCTTTTTCTAGTTTCTCTAATTGTTCCGTTAAATCTTTGAGTTTAGCTCTTTCTTGTTTTTTAATATAGGCATTTAGGGCTATAAATTTCCCTCTCAAGACTGCCTTCGCTGTATCCCATATATTTTTTTTTGTTTTTGTTTTTGTTTTTTTTTAAAGATTTATTTATTTATCACCCCCTTGCTGCCTGTGCTTGCTGTGTTCATTCGCTGTGTGTCTTCTCCGTGTCTGCTTATCTTCCCCTTGCTGTGAGGTCCCACTGCATCAGCCCCTTGTGCCGCGCGGGCAGGCCTGCCCTCACAAAGAGGCCCTGGGAAGCCAACCCGGGGCCTCACACATGGTAAATGGGGGCTCTATCGGTTGAGCCACACCCGCTTCCTGTTGTGAGGGCTTGCTGCATCAGCCCATTAGGCTGCACAGGCTGGCCTGCCCTCACAAGGAGGCCCCAGGAAGCGAACCCGGGGCCTCCCATATGGTAAATGGGGGCTCTATCAACTGAGCCCCTCCCACTTCCTGATCCCATATGTTTTGATATGTTGTGTTCTCATTTTCATTTGTCTCAATATATTTACTGATTTTACTTGCAATTTCTTCTTTGACCCACCGAATATTTAGGAGTGTGTTGTTCAGTCTCCACACATTGGCAAATTTACTTTTTTCCTGTCTGTTATTGATTTCTAGTTTCATTCCATTATGATCTGAGAAGGTGCTTTGTATAATTTCAATCTTTTTATATTTTTTGAGAGCTGCATTGTGACCTAACATGTGGTCTATCCTGGAGAAAGATCCATGGGCACTTGAGAAGAATGTATAACCCGCTGAGTTTGGATGCAGTGTTCTGTATATGTCTGTTAGGCCTAACTTGTTTATCATATTGTTCAAGTTCTCTTTTTCCTTGTTGATCTTCTGTTTAGTTGTTCTATCTAATGATGTGAGAGGGGTATTGAAGTCTCCGACAATTATTGTAGAAATGTCTATTTCTCCCTTCAGTTTTGCCAGAGTTTGTCTCATATATTTTGGGGCACCCTGGTTAGGTGCGTAGATATTTATGACTGTTATATCTTCCTGGAGGATCGCCCCTTTTATTAATATATAATGGCCTTCCGTATCTCTTGTCACTTTTTTGCATTTAAAGTCTGTTTTGTCTGATATTAGTATAGCTACCCCTGCTCTTTTCTGGTTACTATTCGCGTGGAATATCTTTTTCCAACCTTTTACTTTCAGCCAGTTTGTATCCCTGGGTCTGAGTTGAGTTTCTTGTAAGCAGCATATGGATGGCTCATGTTTTTTTATCCATTCTGTCAGCCTGTATCTTTTGATTGGGGAATTTAATCCATTCACATTCATTGATATTATTGAAAATGCACTATTTATTTCCTCCATTGTATTCTTTGGTTTTCGTATGTCATCTTGTTTTTCTCTCTCTTTTTACTCTTTTGGTTATCCTTTCTGCTTTTCTTTCTTCTATACTCTCCTCCAAGCCTCTCTCTCTTGTCTTTTTCTTTCAGGTTCTAAGGCTTCCTTTAATATTTCCTGCAAAGGTAGGATTCTTTTTTGCAAACTCTCTTAGTTTCTGTTTGTTTGTGAATACTTTATACTCACCTTCATATTTGAAGGACAGTTTTGCCGGATAAAGAATTCTCGGCTGGCAATTTTTCTCTTTCAGTTTTCTAATTGTATCATACCACTGTCTTCTCGCCTCCATGGTTTCTGAAGAGAAATCTGCACTAAGTCTTACTGGACGTCCTTTGTACATGATCGTTTGCTTCTCTCTTGCTGCTCTGAGAATTTTCTCTTTATCTTTGACATTTGACATTCTGAGGAGTACGTGTCTTGGCGTAGGTCTATTTGGATTTATTCTCATTGGGGTACGGTATGCTTCTTGGGCATGTAAGTTCATTTCTTTTGTGAGAGTTGGGAAATTTTCAGCTATTATTTCCTCAAATACTCTTTCTGCCCCTTTTCCCTTCTCTTCCCCTTCTGGAACTCCCATGACACGTATGTTGTTGCGTTTTGTGTTGTCATTCAACTCTCTGAGCCCCTGCTCAATTTTTTCTATTCTTTTCTCTCTCTGTTCTTTTCTTTCTTCAATTTTAGCTGCTCTGTCTTCGATATCACTTATTCTTTCTTCTATCATTTCAAGTCTGCTGTTGTATGCCTCAAATGTGTTTTTGACTTCACCTATTGTGTCTTTCATTCCCATGAACTCCATTACTTTTCTGTTCAGGATTTCAAATTCTTCTTTGCGTTCACTCAGTGTCTTCTTGATGTCATTTATCTCTTTAACTATATTGTCTTTCATCTCATTAATTTGATTTTGGAAATTTGTGCTCATCTCACTGATTAGTTCTCTTAAATTCTGCATCTCTTCTGGGACTTTGATGTATTCCTTTTCTTGAGCCATGTCTTCTATTTTCTTAGTATGGCTTGTAATTTTTTGCTGATGTTTAGGCATCTGGTTAGGTTGTATTTTACTTAGATCCTCTATCTCTTTCTCTTTTATAGGGTTTTAGTGGCAGGAGGCTGTGAGTTACCACAGCTCTTTGATTTTTGGCTCACCCTTGATTGTTAGGATTGTCCTGCTGGTTGCTCAAAACTTGGCACTGGACCCAGTAATTGGTTGTAGAGTCGTTTCCTAGGGCCTTGGGCAGGGAGGCTATAGAGGCCAGGAAAAGCCTCTCCTATTTAATTTTCTTATGTGGACTTCCTTGGTCTGCCAGGAGATGGTGCTCATTGGCAGTTCTCAATTCAATGCCTGGTCGGAGTGTATTTTTTGTGACAGAGACCAGATCAATGTGATAGAGCTTCCTGTCTGGGGACTAAGAGCCTTGTAAGCTAAACTTTCGGAGACAGTTCTCCAGTCTTCTCTGGCAGTCCCCTCCCTCTTCCCAGCTAGGAAATATTTCCTCTCCCCTCTGAGTCATCAACAATCAGTCCCTGTTAGTAGAGGAGGAGATTGGGAGGTTTGTATATCTTTAGCCCCTTGCAGGCTCCAAGGCAAACAATGGCACAGCCCCACCTGTCCTAGAAGGGCTCTCGGGACAGGGCAGACCAAACCTGGGAGTCAAAAGCAGGGTTAGCCCCAGGCTCTCTCTACCCTCTCCTGTGGAGTCCTCAACAATTAGTCCAGGCTAGAAGAGACAGAGATTGGGAGGGTCGGATTTCTCCAGTCCTTCCTAGGCTCCCAGGGCAAACTGCCGTGTGGAAGGGTCCGTGAGGTTCCGCAGCCCAAATTTGCGGGTCAGAACCTGAGTCAGCCTAAGGCTGTGTCCCTTTCTCTCCCCTTTCCAGGAGTGGTAGATCCCTGGAGCCCTCTTTGTCTGTAGTCGCAGTCCCAGAGGCCTGATAATTCTAAGGAGTGTGGGGGAGGGTGTTGGCAGAAGCAGCTGCTGCTTTTTGCAATTCACCGTTCTGTCATCGCCATTTCTCTCTTTTGTCCCTCTCTCCTCGGGTGGTGTGCAGCCTTCACCTGCTGTCCTAAACCCTAGAAGATCTATTTCGGGGCTGTTTCAGCCTGTTCTCTAGCTATTTTTCTAGAGAAGAGATTCCTGTGTCTTACTAGTCAGCCATCTTCCCGGAAGTCCTGTCTACAAGTTTTTGTTTGGACATGTTTTCATTTCTCTTGGGTATATATATACCTAGATTGAAATTACTAGAGCGTATGATAATTCTATGATGAACATTATGAGAAACTGCTAAACTTTTTTCCAAAGTAGCTGTACCATTACATCCCCACCGGCAGTGTAGGAGGATTCCAATTTCTGCACGTCCTCATCAGTACTTGTTTTTATCTGTCTTTTTAATTTTAGCCATTCTAATAGGTGTAAAGTGGTAACAATGTGATTTTGATTTTCATTTTCCTAATGACTAACAATTTGAACATATTTTCATGTGCTTGTTGGTCATTTGTATATTTTCTTTAGAGAAATGTTTATTCAAATCCTTTGCCCATTTTTAAATTGGGCTATTTATCTTTTTATAATTGAGGAGTAAGTGTTTTTAAAAAATACTTTCTGGATGTCAGTATCTTACCTATATATGATTTACAAATTTTTTCTCACAGCCTGTGTTGTCTTTTCATTTTCTTGATAGTATTGTTTGCAGCAACCTTTAAAATTCTGAGTGAAAAGTCAACAAATTTGTGTAAACTGTTTTGCAAAATCATATTTAGGATATTCAGACCTCCCATTCAAGAATATGACATATCTCCCTATTTATTCAAATCTTATCACATTTTGATAAAGTTTCATAGTTTTTCTCACAGAAGTATTTAAGCATTTTTGTTTTCTATGTAAGTGTATTCTTTTTGTTAGTACCCTTTCCCACACTAATTTTTCCTAAATGTTGCTGGTATGTAGGAAAATGGTTTCTGCAATTTATTTTGTATTCACTCTCCTTATAGAACTCTAATTAACTATTATATTTTCTTTTTAAAAATGTGATTATTTTGGGTTTCCTAGTTATACAATCATAATAATTGAAAATAATGATAGACTTTTTAATGGGTGTGATTTTAATTTATTTTTGCTTTTATTTAATGTTTTATTGCATTAACTAGAAACTTTAGAACAATTCTGCATAACACTGATATTCAGTATTAAACTTCATTTAGAATTTTCTCCATCTCTATCAAACTGATCTTTCTAATTTGTAAATAAAAGCAAATCATTTCTTATTTCACATTTGCATTCTTTTCTGGACTTCATCTATACCACACAATCTGGAACCTACTCTTCTAATTGTGTTTACTCTTCTTTTGCAAACTATACTCTTTGCTCAATCCATACTAAGTTGTTCCTGGTTTTCTGATTATGCTATCATCTTTCATATTAATGTACTTTTGAAAATGCTGTTTTCTTTGCCTGAAAAACATTCCCTACCTCAAGTCTGCCTGGCAAAGTCTTACTCATCCTTCAATTCTCAACCTCAGGTCACTGCCTGCATGCAGCCTTCCTTCTCCCCAGCAGAGCTACTCACTCCCTCTTCTGCACTCTTTCAACATTGCAATTTTTTTTTTAAAAAGATTTATTTATTTATTTATTTATTTATCCCCCCCTTGCTGCTTGTGTTTGCTGTGTCCATTTGCTGTGTGTTTTTTTCTGTGTCTGCTTATCTCCCCCTTGCTGCGACGTCTTGCTGCATCAGCCCACCACGCCGCGCGGGCCGGCCTGCCCTCACAAGAAGGCCCCGGGAAGCGAACCCGGGGCCTCTCATATGGTAAACGGGAGCTCTACCAATTGAGCCACACCCACTTCCCCCCAATTTTTTTTTTATATAAATTGTAACTTTTATTTATTTAGATTGTGTCACATTACATTTAGTTTGAACTTCTTAGAAAGGTATTGATTTTTTTTTTTTTTACAATTTGTACATTTTA
>JAQZBX010064422.1:0-10459 GCA_029593785.1 Cabassous unicinctus | reverse complement strand
GGAATATCACTACTGACCCCACCAAAATAGAGAGTATCATAAGAGGATACTTTGAAAAATTGTATACCAACAAGATGGATAATTTAGAGGGAATTGACAAATTCCTAGAAACACACAAGCAGCCTACAATGACGAAAGAAGAAACTGATGAACTCAATAGACCAATCACAAGTAATGAGATTGAATTAGTCATCAAAAACCTTCCAATTAAGAAAAGCCCAGGACCGGATGGCTTCATAGGTGAATTCTACCAAACATTCTGGAAAGAACTGACACCAATCCTTCTTAAACTCTTCCAAAAAATAAAAGTGGAGGGAATATTGCCTAACTCATTCTATGATGCCAACATCACCTTAATGCCAAAGCCAAACAAAGAAGCCACGAGAAAGGAAAACTATAGACCAATCTCAATAATGAACCACGCTAAAATCCTCAACAAAATGCTTTCTAACCATATTCAACAATATATCAAACAAATTATACACCATAAACAAGTGGGTTCCATCCCTGGTATGCAAGGATAGGTCAACATAAGAAAATCAATGTAATACACCACATAAAAAGATCAAAAGAAAAAAAATCACATGATCATCTCTATAGATGCAGAAAAAGCATTTGACAAAATACAGCACCCTTCCCTGATAAAAAACACTTCAAAAGATAGGGATAGAAGGAAACTTCCTAAACATGGTAAAAGATTTATATGAAAAACCCACAGCTAACATCATATTCAATGGTGAAATCCTAAAAGCCTTCCCTCTAAAATGTGGAACAAGACAAGGGTGCCCAATGTCACCGCTCTTATTTAACATTGTGTTAGAAGTACTTGCTCAAGCACTTAGGCAAGAAAAAGATTAAAAGGCATCCAACTTGGAAAGGAAGATGTAAAAATTTCACTATTTGCAGATGACATGATCCTATACCTCGAAAGCCCTGAGAAATCTACAACAAAGTTTCTAGAGCTGATAAATGAGTTCAGTAAAGTGGCAGGATATAAGATGAATGTGCAAAAATCAGTAGCATTTGTGTACACCAATAATGAGCAATGTGAGGAGGAAATCAAGAAAAAAGTCCAATTTATAATAGCAACTTAAAGAATCAAATACCTAGGAATAAATTTAACTAAAGATGTAAGGACTTGTATGCAGAAAACTACACAACACTGTTAAAGGAAATCAAAGTGGACCTAAATAAATGAAAGAATATTCCCTGTTCATGGATAGGAAGACTAAACATCATTAAGATGTCTATCCTACCCAAACTGATTTATAGATTTATAGATTTAACGCAATCCCAATAAAAATTTTACTGAACTGGAAAAGCTAATGATGAAATTTATTTGGAAGGGCAAGGAGCCCCAAATAGCCAAAGACATATTGAAAAAGAAAAATGAAATTGGAGGAATCATACTACCTGACTTTAAAACATACTACTAAGCTACAGTAGTCAAAACTGCATGGTATTGGCACAAGGATAGACATACTGACCAATTGAACCAAATTGAGAGTTCTGATATAGATCCTCACATATACAGTAAACTAATATTTGACAAGGCCACTGAGCCCACTCAACTGGGAGAAAATGACCTCTTCAACAAATGGTGCTTGGAGAACTGGATATCCATATCCAAAAAATTGAGAGAGGAACACCATCTCAAGCCTTGTATAAAAATTAACTCAAGATGGATCAAAGATCTAAATATAAGAACCAAAACCATAAATATTGTATTAGTCAGCCAAAGGGGTGCTAATGTGAAATACCAAAAATGGGTTGGTTTTTATAAAGGGTATTTATTTGGGGTAGAAGTCCACAGATACCAGGCCATAAAGCGTTAAGTTTCTTCTCACCAAAGTTCATTGCCACGTGTTGGAGCAAGACAGCTGCTGATGTTTGCCAGGGTTCAGGCTTCTTGTGTTCCTCTCTTCCTGGGGCTGTGTTTCTCTCTGGGCTTAGCTCTTCTGGTTCCTCCACAAAGTCAGCTATAGACTATCAGGCGAACGGCTCACTTCTCTTCTTCTGGGGCCTTTTCTCCAACATCAAAACTTCTTCTCAAAAAACTGCTTCAACTCTGTTCTTTGCCTTGCCTTTTATATTCGATTCCCCACCCACCAAGGGGTGGGGCTCAATGCCCTACTGACATGGCCCAGTCAATGCTCTAATCATAACTTAATCATGCCCAGATTAACAGACCAGTTTACAAGCATGAACCAATTATATTTTTGGAATTCATAATTACATCAAACTGCCCAACTGCAATAAAGATCTTGGGAGATAATGTAGGGAAGCATCTACAAGATCTTGTAGTAGGAAATGGTTTCATGAACTTTACACTCAAAGCATAAACAACAAAAGAAAAAATAGATAAATGGGACCTCCTCAAAATTAAAAACGTTTGCACCTCAAAGGAGTTTGTCAAAAAGTGAAAAGGAAGTTTAGTCAATAGGAGAAAATATTTGGTAACCATCTATCTGATAGGGGCCTAATATCCAGCACATATAAAGAAATCCTACACCTCAAAAATAAAAAGAAAACAATGGGAAGAGGCTGTAGCTCAATTGGTTGGGCTCCTGTTTACCATATGGGAGGCCCCAGGTTCGACTGATTCCTGGGGCCTCCTGGTGAAGGCAAGCTGGCCCGTGTGGTGCGGTGAGCTGGCACAGCAAGATGACACAACAAAGGGAGACAAACAGACACAGAAAAACGCAAAGCAAATGGACACAGTGAGCACAAGCAGCAAGGAGGGGGATAAATAAATAAAATAAATCTTAAAAAAAAAAAAAACATTTTAAAAATGGGCAAGTGATTTGAATAGATACTTCTCCAAAGAAGAAATACAAATTGCTAAAAAGCACATGAAAAGATGCTCAACATCACTAGATATTAGGGAAATGCAAATCAAACTACAATGAGATATCATCTTATTCCCATTAGATTGGCAGCTATTAAAAAAACAGAGGACTACAAGTGTTGGAGAGGATATGGAGGAATGGGAACCCTTATCTACTGCTGGTGGGAATGCATAATGGCACAACCATTGTGGAGGACAGTCTAGTAGTTCCTCAGGAAGTTAACTATAGAACTGCCAAGTGATCCAGCAATCCCACTACTGGGTATATACCCAGAAGAATTGAAAGCAGGGATAAAAACAGATATATGCACACCACTGTTCATATTCATTATTGCCAAAAGTTGGAAACAACCCAAATGTCCATCAACAGATGAATGAATAAGCAAACTCTGGTATATACATACAATGGAATATTATTCAACTGTAAGAAGGAATGCAATATTAACACATGGGATAACATGGATGAAACTTGAAGACCTTATGTTGAGTGAAGCAAGCCAGGAAGTGAAGGAAAAATATTAAATGACCTCACTGATATGAATTAAGCAAATTGAGCAGACTCACAGAGCTGGAGTCTGGAAGATAGGTTTACAGGAGACAGAAAGGGAGTAGAGGGTTGAAGGCCAATGCCCATATGGGCAAAATCTATGATAAGGCAGAAGGGTGTAGTTGTGCAGTGGATGAGCATGACAGTGGTGCAGTGATGCCATTGGGTTGGGTGGTGCTGGTTTGTGAGGGGGGTTGGGTGAGGGGATGCGTTGCACTCTCCATGGAACTGGAGGGAGGGTCAGGGGAGGGAGCAGATGATCTATGAGGATTTGTGGGTATGTCATTGAAACTACAACATTGGGAATTTCTTCTGGCAAATACAGCAGGGGAAGGTTATTGATATAGGGTGTTGGATGTGGAGGGCATGCGGGATATGGTGCACCTGGGCAGGCTGCTAGGGAGTATGTGAGTGTTCATCCTGTCATAGTGCATAGTATAAGTGGACGGACACCCACACAATGAACAGTAAGGTAGACTCCCATCCTGGGGAGTCCTGCTATGTTCTCAAATAGAGGGGTGGATGTCTCTCGAGAACATAGGCAGTACCTAATAGGGGAGGACAGGCCAGTACGTCCAGTCCTCAATGTTGTTGCAAGTAACTATGAAACTTTTTCTTCAAGGAGTGAAGCTTGGTGGTTGCTATGGGTCCTGAGGGGAGGGGGAGGGAGGAATAGAATAGATGGAACATGGGACATTTTTGGGGGGTGCTGGAATTGTTCTACATGATTTTGCAATGATGGATACAGGCCATGTTAAATTTCGTCAAAATTAATAAAAGTGTATGGTGCAAAATGTAAACCATAATGTAAATCATTAACCACGGTTAGTAGCACTGCTTCAATGTTTGTACATTGATTGTAACAAATGTACCATCCACATGTAAAATGCTGTTAATAGGGCAAAGGGGAAGGGGGGAAGATGTTAGGTATATAAGAAACTCCTGTATTCTGTACTTGACTTTTCTGTAACCTAAAGCTTCATTGAAGATAAAATTTAAAAAAATAAGACATTAGAGGAATAAATGGAAGAAAATGTCACTGTACATACAAGACAACAGATCTTACAGTGATGAAAGACACAGTGCCAAATTTTTTTAATTTAATTTTTTAATTTTTTAATTATTTCAAACTTATTTTTAAAATTTTTTTGTACTTTGTCATTTTTAAAACTATCATTATTATTTGATTTTCTTATTAATTTTATTCAGTTATTTTGTTGGCTTCATTTTTTAAGAAGTTTTGGATCACAGAAGGGTTACAACTGTGGCAGGGGAGGATCACTGGTGCAGGGTGTTAGTGATGGGGGATGCATGGGAGAAGGTTCACTGTGGGCATACCTATAAAGCATATGAATGAGTTCAAGTGTGCATGGGGCATTGCCATGGTGGGTGGAGATCCACACAATAACTGAAAAAATATCCAATTCCTGTCCTGGGGAGTTCTGCCACATTCTCTAATGGGACAGCAAGAATCCCCCAAGTACAGGGGCAGTGACTAGTGAAGGAGGATGGACCACTGATGGGCCCTTGATATTGATGACTGTACTTATGAACCTTTTCTTTTGACATTGAAACTTAGCCTAGTATTACAGGTTGCCTATGAGTTACCAAGGCTCCTTGTATTAGTCAGCCAAAAGAGGTTCTGATACAAACTACCAGAAATCTGTTGGCTTTTATAAAGGGTATTTATTTGGGGTAGAAGCTTACAGTTACCAGGCCATAAAGCATAAGTTACTTCCCTCACCAAAGTCTGTTGCCACGTGTTGGGTCAAAATGGCTGCCAACGTCTGCAAGGGTTCAGGCTTCCTGGTTTCCTCTCTTCCTAGGGCTTGTCTCTCTCCGGGCTCAACTGCTCTGCTCTCTCCACAAGGGCAGCTGTAAACTGTCAGGTGAATGGCTTGTCTCTCTTCCTGGGGCCTCTGTCATATCTGCTTCTCTGTGTGTTTACTTCCTGGGCTCCAGGATCAAAACTCCAACCTCCCGTTTTTCTGTGAGTCCCCGCCCAGCCAAAGGGGCGGAGACTCAATGCCCTATGGACATGGCCCAATCAAAGCCTTAATCATTATTTAATCAAGTAAAAGTGAAACCTCTGAATCCAATATAATCTAATATGCCCAGAAGAACGACCAGTTTACAAACATAATCAGTATTTCTTGTTGGAATTCACCAATAATATCAAACTGCTCCACTCCTTGTTGCTCAAATGTGGCCTCTCTCTAAGCCAAACTCAGCATATAAATGCATTACCTTCCCCCCAACATGGGACATGACTCCTGGGGATGAGCCCCCCTGGCACCGAGAGAGATTACTACCAAGCACCAACTAGTAATGCAACTGGAAAAAGACCTTGATCAAAAGGGGGAAAGGGTAAAACCAAATGAGTTTATATGGCTAAGAGACTTCAAAGTGAGTAGGGAAGTCATCCCAGAGGTTACGCTTATGCATGTCTAAGCAGGATCCCATTGACTGCCATGGTAAATATTGTCTCAAATAGCGGGACTCCTGAGGCCTCTGGAGATACCCAGACACTATAGGCAGGCTGACAGCTCAGGAGTTTGGTGCCTTGCCAGTGGGCCCTACTTTGGAATGTATGCTCCCCAGTGCGACAGAGTTGGATTCAGTTGTGGTTTCCCTACACATGGCTCTTCTGCCCCTTCTTTTTGAACCTACAGTTAGTATTAGAATTGATAGGATAATGTCCAAAAGACTTAAATCTTTGAGCTGTCCATGTGCCAGTTGGGCCCTGAATCTCAACAGAGTTGCAACACCTACTTTCCAATTCATTGGACTCACCCAGGCCAACTAACAAGATGATGATAGACAATGACCATCCCAAGAAACAGAGAGAGTCTGCAACTGCAAGCAAGATAGTCCCATCCCTCTGCCCCATAGGATCTAGGCCCCCTCTCAATTAGAAGCAGAGTGGGCATCACCATTCCAGAATTGTCAGGATTGGGGAATGAACAATGGACTAGAGTAGACTTGCTGTTATTCTACTACAGATCTATTGTTATTTTGACAATGGAAGAACTTTTGACATTGATGTGGAGGCAGTCACCATCAGAGGTTCTGAGGAGAAGGAGAGGGAAAAAGGTGTAATATGGGGGCATTTTCAGGACATTGGAATTATCCTGAATGATGCTGCAATGAGAGCTACAGGCCATTGTATATCTTGTCATAACTTACAAAATTATGCAGGAGAGAGATTAAACTATAATGTAAACTATAAAAAAAATAAAGATGCTAGCAAGAAGAACAATTGATGCAACAGGAGTCTGAGACTGGGAAGATATAATAAAGAGCACAAATCTAGAAGTTAGTCTTAGTAAAGAAAAGGAGCAGGTCTTCCTAAGAGATAAGAACCAAAAAAGATTTGTAAACTGAAGGTAAACAGAGATCTTGAGGTACAGAGGAGGCAAAGCAGTTGTTGCAGTCATCTGCTGAGATTGAATGTCACATGGGATATTGATATAGTGAAGAAGGTTTGAGAGGGGTACAGTACAAAATGTAATAAGAAGCAATAATGAGACATCAAAAATGGCCAAGAAGCACTATGGCTCAGAATCAATTAAATAATATGAATTTTTATTGGTCAAAACCAATAGAATTTCATGGCCTTCTACATCAAATCTAAAGTAAAAAACATGGAACAGTCAAAAATTTCCAGTCTAGAGATTGAAAAGACAAAAATGAGAAATAAATAAAAGAATGGGTGGCAATTTTCAAATAACTAGTGAATTGCAAACATTTTAGGATAATAGAATTATTGAAATGACAAATTATGATGTCTAAACTAAAGGAATGAAGTTCAAACTGGGATAATGACCTGAATGAATTAAAAGTGATTATAGAAATACGCTTCATGGTAAAATTAGTAGAAGAGAGTCAATAAGTATGGATGTTAAATACCAGTGGATTTAGTCACAATGGAATATCAAAATTAAAAGAACTTTTATGGGGAAGTGGATGTGGCTCAACCAGTTGGGTGCCCGCCTACCATATGGGAGGTCCCAGGTTTGGGTCCCAATGCCTCCTAAAGAAGACAAGCATTCACCGCACCCCCTGCAATGAGCTAGATGCTGCAATGAGCTAGATGCTGCAATAAGCTAGATGCCACAACGAGCAGATGCCTAAACAAGCAGATGTCACAAGCTAGCAGATGCCGCAGCCTGCAGAGAGCAGATGTGGCTCAGGCCATTGGGCACTTGCCTCCCATGTGGGAGATCCTGGGTTCAGTTCCCAGTGTCTCCTGGAGAAGGTGAGCAAATAATGAGCAGACAGAAAAGAGAAACATCTGGGGGAGGAGAGAGGATAAATAAAAAATAAAATAAAAAATAAAAAAAATGTTTAACTACAGACTATAGTTAATAGGATAATTATAATACTATTGTTGCATCAGTTGTAACAAAGGTACCACAACACTAAGGCAAAGCATTAATAATAGGGAAAGCTTGGGGGGGTGGGTATATGACTTTTTTGTAAACCTACAAATTCTTTAATAAAAAATAAAAATTCAATTTAAAAACCTGAGGGAAAGAATGTTCTCAACGTGGTGATGAAAGATATCAAAATGGTAATGAAAAATATGAAAGATATATGAAAGATAAAGGCTGAAAAAGCCTGATTCAGCAAATAAAATGACAAACCCTAATTACCTAGAACTCTGACGGAGAGACTAGGTAGAGACTAGAGAGGGATTCCACAAATGCTGAATCAGAGAAACAGAAAAATGTTGAGTAGGAAAATTACATCCCGGACTACTGGTCAGTTCTCATTCCCCTCTCCCTCATTCAGTCCCACACAGCTTAGGAGCTGCACAGAGGTAGCACAGCCTGGGTCCCTACCACTGTGGACAGAGATTGTAGAGTGACTCACAGCACTGAATTAGAACTCCAGGCATATCCAGGCACAGGGACCTAAGTCTGTAGAGATCCAGATCAGATCTCAAGTGGCTGAGGAGTGCTGTATACAAAAGGGCCCCCAGTGGGAAAAAAAGGAGAGAGACTATGATAGAAAGGATGGCAAGAACTGTTGTGCCCTCACTCAATCCAGTTTCAGTCAGCTGGACCACCCAGAGGCAAAATAGTCTTTTCTGAAGAGACCTACCTTTCTGGATTGACCCAATCTGGCACTGTGGGGTGGGATACCCTAATGGGTTAGAACCCAGAGGCATAACAGCCTCCCAGAAAAAGGAGGGGGGTAAATTGAACTTCTGTAAAATAGGATGGGTTCCAGAACTGAAAAGTATAAGGAAAATGGGGCATTGAGTGAGGGAGAGAATTAATACAAATCGTTAAGAGCTGGGGAGAAAAGTCTGCACAAAAACAAATAGAATAGATCACAATTCCTGGAGAAGGAGCAGAGGAAAGGAAGCTCTCTCTGGGAAGTGAAACAACTTCACAAAAAGTGAAATCTTAAAAACTTCACCACAAAAACAAACAAAAACCAACCAACCAAACAACAACAACAAAAAACTGTACCACATATACAGGGCAAGAAACAGATGAAAAAGAGCTGAGAAAATCTGAACAGTTAACACAGACTATTCTAATGGTCTAGAATAAATTAAACCAACTATCAAAGAAAAGCTTTAATACAAAGCCAATCAACAATAAAACCATAGACAAGAGGGAGATAGGGACCCTCAGAGTTAACTCATCAAGATAATCAGATGCATATACATCAGCAAAAAATTACAAGCCATACTGAGAAACAGGAAGATATGGCTCACTCAAGGGAAAAAATTAAAACTTCAGAAGAGATTCTGAAGTCTGAACAACTAATCAAATATGTTCAAAGAAATCTCCCAAACCAATTCAAGGAGATGAAGGAAAATATGGCTAAAGAGATAAGTGATATTAAAAAGACATTAGATGAGCATGAAGAATTTGAAAGTATAAAAAGAAACATAGAAATAGGGGAGCAGATGTGGCTGAAGTAGTTGGGTGCCTGCATCCCACATGGGAGGTCCCAGGTTTGGTTCCCGGAGCCTCCTAAAGAAGACAAGCAGACAACGAGCGGACACAACAAGCAGTCATAACAAGCAGAGGCAATGAGCAGACACAGTGAGCAGACAATGAGCAGATAGACAAGGGCACCATCTGGGGGGGATTCCTGAGAGGGTTTTTTAAAAAAAAAAAAAGAAATATAGAAATTATGAGGATAAAAGGCACTAATAGAGATTAAAAATACATTAGAGGTATACAACAGCATATTTGAACAGGCAGAAGAAAGAATCAGCAAATGAGAAGGCAGGACAATTGAAATACAGTCAGAAGAAGAGATTTTTTAAAAATGGAAAGAACTGAGCAGTGTCTCAGATTTGAGTGACAGCATGAAGCACAAAAACATACACATCATGGGTGACACAGAAGGAGAAGGGAAAAGGGGCAGAACGAATATTTGAGGAAGTAATGGCTGAAAATTTCCCAACTCTTACAAAAGACATAAACATACATGTCCGAGAAGCACAACATACTCCAAACAGAATAAATACTACTAGACCTACTCTGAGACATATATTAATCAGAATGTCAAATGCCAAAGATAGAGAATCCTGAAAGCAGCAAGTGAAAGGTGATTCATCACATACAAGTGATCCTCAATAAGACGAAGTGTCAATTTCTCATCAGAAACCATGGAGGCAAAAAGGTAGTGGTATAATATATTTAAGATATTGAATGGAAAAACTGCCAGCCACAAATCCTTTATTTGGCAAAACTGTCTTTCAAAAATGAGCAAGAGTTTAAAATATTCACAGTTAAACAGAAACCGTAGAGAGTTCATCAAAAAAAGAGACCTGTCCTACAAAAATTACTAAAGGGAGTTCTACAAGATGAAAGGAAAAGACAAGAGTGGCTTGGAGTAGTGTGAAGAAATGAAGATCATCAATAAGGGTAACTAAAAGGGTAAATACAAAACCCAATAGTACTGTATCCTCAATATACAACTGTATTTAATTCATATAATAACCAGGATACAATTGAACAAGAAAAAGGCATATTTCATGAAAACAGACATAAGAATATAAAGTGGTAAAATGGGACAAAAATAACATAAAGTGG
>JAQZBX010064421.1:0-16498 GCA_029593785.1 Cabassous unicinctus | reverse complement strand
CTGAGGGAGCACTAGCCCCCTCCAATCCTATGGGGGCACAGAAGTAGAGCTGGACTCGAAGGCACTCAACAAACCAGTTCGTGTGGGCTGAAAACTCCTGCCATTGTCCAGAGAAGCCGAGGATACTCAGCACCTCTCCTCCCTTATTGGGGTGCAGGGATGCAGCCCAGGTGACCAACTATTCAGACTTTGCTGGCAGAGAGCACCTGCAGATGCCTGGAGAGCCTGGTGCAGGTCCCGCCAGCTTCCTCTCTGCTGGAGGTGGGGCTGGAGCCTAGGCTAGGGCTGCAGTCCAATCTTGGTGAAAAGAAGCTGGCCCCTAAGTTCAATGGCTTTTCAGTCAGCCCGGCTTCCCCTTACGTGGGGTGGGGGCAGAGCCAAATGGCAGCTACCAGACTCTTTCCAACTTGGTCAGGCTCAAACCCTAGCTGTTCCTGGGATTAGCCAGATGAGTCCACTAATCAGTAGCTGAGGTCGGTGGACAACTGTCTCTCTTCCTCCACCATTTATGGGTAATGGAGCTTCTAACTCCAGCCACAGAATAGCTCCTGAGGTGGCTTGTGTGGCTAGAGCAGGATGGGCACCGGCCTCTGCTGCGTGGCTTGCAGTTTCCCAGAGACGTGGTGCAGGTCTCCCCAGCTTCCTCCCTGCCGGAGGTGGGGATGGGGTTTAGGCTAGACCTGCAATCCAGCCTGGGTGGAAAGAAGGCAGTCCTTACCAACACTGTGATTTTCAGTTAGCCCTGCTTCTCCTCAGGTTGGGGGTAGAGTCAGAATGGCGGCTACCAGGACAGGCTCCTTCTGACCTGGACACGCTCAAAGTTTACTTCTTTCTAGGATTATACTTTAGCCCGCCAAATTTACTAATCAGTAGCTGAAGTCGGTGCCAAACCGTGTCTTCCTACCCTGTTTTTTGGGAAATGGAGCTTCCAACTCCAGCCACAGAATAGCTCCTGAGGAGGCTTGTGCCACAGGCACCAACCTCTGTGGCGTGGAGGGCTCTACTCACGAATCTTCTCTGCAGATGGGCAGTCTCCTTCTTCCATTCTTTCAAGGATGTTGCAGGATGCTCTTCTGGTCTCCTGGGGCCCCCAAATATGTGCTTTAGGTAGCTCTGGGTGATTACTAACTGCCCTGTAGCACGAGCTGACTCTGCCGCCATCTTCTATATCTTTTGATTGGGAAGTTTAATCCATTCACATTCAATGATATTATCATAAATGCGTTATTTACTACCACCATTTTATTCTTTGGTTTTCATATATCATATCTTATTTTCATATGTTTTCTTCCTCTTTTGGTTATCCTTTCTGCTATTCTTTCTTCTATACTCTCCTCCAAGCCTCTCTCCCCTGTCTTTTTATTTCAGGCTCTAAGGCTTCCTTTAATATTTCCTGTAAAGTTGGATTCGTTTTTACAAACTCCCTTAGTTTCAGTTTGTCTGAGAATATTTTATATTCACCTTCATATTTGAAGGACAATTTTGCTGGATAAAGAATTCTCATCTGGCAGTTTTTCTCTTTCAGTATCCTAATTGTATCATACCACTGTCTTCTTGCCTCCATGGTTTTTTTTATGAGAAATCTTCACTAAGTATAACTGGGTGTCCCTTCTTATGTGATGGTTTGCTTCTCTCTTCACTCAGAATTTTCTCTTTATGTTTGACATTTGACATTCTGAGTAGTATGTGTCTTGGATTAAGTCTATTTGCATTTATTCTGATTGGAATACACTGCACTTCTTGGACATGTAAGTTCTTTTCTCTCATGAGAGTTGGGAAATTTTCAGCTATTACTTCCTCAAGTACTCGTTCTGCCTCTTTTCTCTTCTCCTCTTCTTCTGACACCCCCATGACAAATACATTGTTACTTTTCATGCTGTCATTTAACTCCCTGAGCCCCTGCTCAATTTTTCCATTCATTTCTCTCTCTGTTCTTTTCTCTCTCCAATTTCAGCTGTTCTGTCTTCAGTATCACATTTTATTCTTCTATCATTTCGAGTCTGCTGTTGTATGCCTCTAATGTGTTTTTTATCTCACCTATCGTGTCTTTCATTCTCATGAACTCTGTTACTTTTCTATTCAGGTTTTCAAATTGTTCTTTGTGCTTGCTCAATGTCTTCTTGATGTCATTTATCTCTTTAGCCATATTCTTTCAACTCATTAATTTTGGAAAATTTTGTACATCTAGTTAATTAGTTGTCTTAAATCCTGTGTGTCTTCTGGGACCATGTCTTCCATTTTCTTAGTATGGTTCATAATTTTTTGCTGATGTCTACGCATCTGATTAGGATGGTGAGATTTCTCAGATGCTCAATTTCTCTCTCTTTCATATTTAGTGGGGGGAGGCTGTGTGTTACTGCTGTTCTTTGATTCTTGGTTCAATCTGGGTCTTTAGGATTGTCACTGTTGCTCAAAACTGGGCTCTGGACCCAGTAATGGGTTGCAGACCCACTTCCTAGGGCCTTGGGGAGGGAGCTTATAAGGGTCGGAAAAAGCCTCTCTTGCTTATTTACTTTTAATTTCCTCATGTGCACTTCATTAGTCTGCCAGCAGATGGCATGCTTTGGCAGCCCTCTCCATTCAATGCTTTGTTGGAGTGTGTTTGCCACAACACAGACTGTATCGTCCTGCCCAGAGGTTTAGAGCCTTGTAATTCAAATTTTCTCAGAGGCAATTCTCCAACCTTTGCCAGCAGCCTCCTCCCTTTTCCAGGGTGGGAAATAATTCCACTCCCTTCTGCATCCTCAACAATCAGTCCTGGTTAGTAAAGAGGGAGATTGCGAGGGTCGGATCTCTTTAGTCCAGAACCAGCTCCCAGGGCAAACAGTGGCTCAGCGCCACCTGGCCTGGAAGGGCTCGTGGGACACAGCAGACCAAATCTGTGGGTCAAAAGCTGAGTCAGTCTTAGGCTGTGTCCCTTTTTCTCCTTTCTGGGGAGGTGGATCCCTGGGTCCCCCTTTGACTGTACCAGCCAGACCGGAGGCCTGAGTATTCAAGTGTCTTTAGTGTGGAGGAGGGTGCTGGCAGCAGCAGCTGCCACTTTTAACTCACAATTTTGCCATCGCCATTGTTTTCTTTGCCCCTCTTTCTTTTGGGCAGTGTCCAATCTTCCCCTGGTGTCCTAAACCCTAGATTTTTTTCCAGGCCATTTCAGCCTGTCCACTAGTCATTTTTCTGGGAGAGAAGAGAATCCTATGTCTTTCTAGTCCACCATCTTCCTGGAAGTCCTGTCATCTTTTTTAATGTATGCATTGAGGGCTACAGATTTCCTTCTCAGCACTTCTTTTGCTGAATCCTATAGGTTCTGCTGTGTTGTGTTCTTGTTTTCTTTCATGTCAAGATATTTATTGATTTAGCTTGCAATTTTTTTTTACCAACTGATTATTTAATATTGTGTTGTTTAATCTCCATATATTTGTGTATTTCCCCTTTTTCTACCTGGGGTGTTGATTTCCAGCTTTAATATACTATGATCAGAATAAGTGCTTTGTATAATTTCAATCTTTTCAAATATATTGAGATCTGCTATGTGACCCAACATATGGTCTATCCTGGAGAATGATCCATGAGCACTTGAGAAGAATGTGCTGTTTGGGGTGAAATGTTTTGTATATATCTATTAGATTTAGTTCTTTTATCATATTATTCAAGATCTCTGTTTCTTTATTGATCCTTTATGCAGATGATCTATCCAATGATAAGAGTGATATATTGAAGACTCCAACTATTTTGTAGAGAAATCTATTTCTCCCTTCGGTTTTGTCAGTGTTTGACTCATGTAATTTGGGGCATCCTGGTTAGGTGCATATACATTTATGACTGTTACTTCTTCCTGGTAAAATGCCCCTTTTAATAGTATATAATGACCTTCCTTGTCTCTAATAACAGCTTTGCTTTTTAAACAAATCAATTGTATTGATACATATTAAAGCATAAGTCCATCCAAACAGTACAATGGCATCTCATACAATCCCATAGTCGTGCACCATCACTTCAGCCACCATCAGAGCACCCTCAACACTCCAATAATAGTTATGCTTTTTAAAAAAGACAAACAAAAAACTCATCACCTCTCAGTCTTTCCATGCCTCCCCTGCCGCACACAGCCATGATTCCATTTCCATCTTTCTAGTTTATCTGTAATCACATCCTGTACAAACAATCTTATATATGCAAAATACCCATATTCATGTTTCACATGAGGTTGTTGCATTTTATAGCTTTCCTTCAAGTCATATACATGTCCTTAGACTTTCCCTTCCAACCACTGTCATACCCATACAATAGCACTGCTAGTTGCAAACACTATGATGTGCTTTCACCTTTTTTACTCATTTCCAATGATTTACAACATTTTTACCAATTCTGCATAGATTAAACCTCAGCTTTGCATTCTCTACCCTTACTATATTTTCTGTTGACCTGTATTCTAATTATTAACTCCATGAGTTTACACAATATATTTAGATCATAACAGCACAATTATACAGTATTTGTCCCTTTGTGTCTGCTTGCTTCACTCAACATAATTGTCCTCCAGGTTCATCCATGTTGTCGTATGCTTCACGACTTCATTTCTTCTTACAGCTGAATAATACTCTACCATGTGTATACACCACAATTTGTTTATCCATTCATTGGTTGATGGACACCTGGGTTGTTTCCAGCTTTTGGCAATTGTGAATATTGCTGCTGTGAACATCTGTGTGCAGATGTCTGTTCATGTCACTGCTTTCAGTTCTTCCAGGTATATACCTAGTAGGGGTATTACCAGGTCACATTGCAAGTCTATATTCAACTTCCTTAGAACTACTAAACAGTGATCTATAGTGGCTGTATTAGTCAACATTCCCACCAAGAGTGAAAAAGCACTCCTATCTCTCCACATCCTCTCCAACAATTGTAGTTTTGCGACTTTTTAATAGTGGCCGTTCTAATAGGTGCGAAATGATATTTCATTGAAGCTTTGATTTGCATTTCCCTCATCACTAGTGATATTGAACACTTTTTTTTTTTTAAGATTTATTTATTTTATTTATTTATGCCCCCCTTGCCGCTTGTGTTGCTGTGTCCATTCGCTGCGTGTCTTCTCTGTGTCTGCTTATCTCCCCCTTGCTGTGAGGTCTTGCCGCATCAGCCCATGGCGCCGCGCGAGCCGGCCTGCCCTCACAAGGAGGCGCCGGGAAGTGAACCCGGGGCCTCTCATATGGTAAACGGGTGCTCTATCCATTGCGCCACACCCGCTTCCTGCCGTGAGGTTGCTGCATCAGCCCACCGCACCGCTCAGGCCCGGCGTGCCCTCACAAGGAGGCCTCGGGACACGAACCCGGGCCTCCCATATGGTAAACGGGGGCTCCATCCACTGAGCCACACCCGCGTCCCCTAAATCTTCTTTTAAAATAAAAGAAATTAATTTTTAAAAAGAATGAAAAGAAAAAAGGAAAAAAAGCACATGATCATCTTAATTCATGCAAAAAAGGCACTTGACAAAATCCAGCATCTTTTCATAATAAAAACACTGCAAAAGATGGGACAGAAGGATAGTTCCTCAACATGATAAATGTATGAAAAGCCCACAGCCAACATCATACTCAATGTGGAAAGGCTGAAAACTTTCCCTCTAAAATTGGGTACAAGAGAAGGTTGCCCATTGTCACCACTGTTATTCAACATTGTGCTAGAAATTCAGCAAAAGCAAACAGGCAAGAAAAAGAAATAAAAGTCATCCAAATTGGAAACCAGGCAGTAAAATTCTACCTATTCACAGATGACATGATCTTATATTTAGAAAATTCCAAAATACCTAAGACGAAGCTACTGAAGCTAATAAGTTAGTTCATCAATGTGGCAGGATACAAGATCAACATGCAAAAATCAGTATTTCTATACACTAGTAATGAACAAACTAAGGAGGAAATGAAGGGAAAAATCCATTTACAATAGCAACAAAAAGACTCAAATATCTAGGAGTTAATTTAGATAAGGATGTAAAGGACCTGTATTCAGAAAACTACAAAAATACTGCAAAAAGAAATCAAAGAAAACCAAAACAAATGCAAGGACATTCTGTGTTCATGATCTTCATGATAAATATCCTGAAGCTGTCAATTCTACCCAAATTGATTTATAGATTTAGTGCAATCCCAATAAAAACTCCAACAGCCTACTTTATGGAAATAGAAATTTCAATTACCAAACTTATTTGGAAGAGAAAGGGGCCCCTAACAGCCAAAAACATCCTAAAGAAGAGTATGAAGTTGAACAATTCATACTTCCTGACATGAAGCATATTATAAATCTACTCTGGTCAAAATAGCATGGCATAAAGACAGAAAATTGATCAATGGAATTGAATTTAAAGTCCAGAAGTAGACCCTCACCTCTACGGTCAACTGATTTTGATAAGCCTACCAATTCCACTTTACTGGAACAGAACAGTCTCTTCAACAAATGGTGCTGGGAGAACTGGATATCCATAGCCAAAAGAATGAAAGAGGACCCCTATCTCACTCCCTATACAAGAATCAGCTCAAAATGGATCAAAGTCCTAAACATAAAAGCCAGGACCATAACACTTCTAGAAGATAATATAGGGAAACATCTTCAAACTTGTGGTAGATGGCAGTCTTTTAAACCTTACACCCAAAGCACAAGCAACAAAAGAAAAAATAGATAAATGAGACTTCCTCAAAATTAAACACTTTTGTACCTCAAAGGGATTTGTGAAGAGGGTAGAAAGGAGCTGATTCAATGGGAGAAAATATTTGGAAATATGACATCTGACAAGAGTTTAATATCCATGACATATAATAAGATACTACAACTCAACAATAAAAAGACAAACGACCAGCTTTTAAAATGTGCAAAAGACTTGAATAGACATATGTCTAAAGAAGAAACACAAATGGCAAAAACAAACAAACAAACAAAAAACATGAAAAAAAACCATATCACTAGCTATTAGGGAAATGCAATCCAAAGCTACAATGAATATCATTCATACCTACAAGAATGGCCACTAATAAAAAAATAAAAACAGAAAATAACAAGTGTTGGAGAGGATGTGGAGAGAAAGGAATGCTTATTAACTGTTGGTGGGAATGCAGAATGGTACAATTGCTGTGGAAGTCTGTTTGGTGGTTACTAAGGAAGTTAGATATAAATCTGATATGTGACTAGGCAACACAACTGCTAGGTATATACCCAGAAGAACTGAGAGCAAGTATACGAACAGACATCTTCACACTGGTGTCTGTATTACCATAGTGGCATTATTCATAATTACCAAAAGATGGAAACAAACCAGGTATCCATCAACTGATGAATGGTATACACAAAATGGAATATTATTCAGCTGTAAGAAGAAATGAAGTCATGAAGCACATGACAACATGGATGAAACTGGAGGAAATTATGTTGTGTGAAGAAAGCCAGACACAAAATGACAAATATTTTATGATTGTTCTATTTTGAACTAAATATATTGAGTAAATTTGTGGAGTTAATACCTAGAATATAGGTCACTATAAAACAGAATGAGGTTAGAAAATGCAAAGCTGAGGTTTAATATGTGCAGAATTGGTAAAAACGGTGTTTGTAAACCTTTGGAAATGAATAGAAATGGTGAAAGCACATCATAGTGCTTGTAACTAGCAGTGCTAATATATGGGTATGATAGTGGTTGAAAGGGAAAGTCTAAGGTCCTGTATACCACTAACAACCTACACTGAGTAAAAGAAATAGAAGACCTCAACAGACCAATAATAGGTAGAGATTGAATCAGTCATCAAAAACTCTCCAACAAAGAAAACCCCATTGAGATGGCTTCAAAGATGAATTCTACCAATCCTTTCAAGAAGAATTAATACCAATCCCACTCAAACTCTTCCAAAAATTGAAGAAGAGGGAACACTACCTAACTCATTCTAAGAAACCAACATCACCCTAATACTAAAGCCAGATAAAGATACAATAAAAGAAAATTACACAACAATCTCTCTAATAAATACAGATGCAAAAATCATCAACAAAATACTTGCAAATCAAATCCAACACCATATTAAAAGAATTATACACCATTATCAAGTGGTTTTAATCCCAGGTATGTAAAGGTGGTTCAACACAAACAAACAAAATAATTAATGTAAACAAACAAAACACAAACAAACAAAATAATTAATGTAATACACCGCATTAACAAATGAAGGGAAAGAACTACATGAGCACCTTGATTCATGCAGAAAAGGCATTTGACAAAACCAGGCATTCTTTCTTGATAAAAACACTTTAAAAACAGGAGCATTTTTAATCAACATAATAACAGGTATATATGAAAAACCCACAGCTAACATACTCAATGGTGAAGGACAGGTTTTCTCTCTAATATCTTGAACAAAACAGGGATGGCCACTGTCACCACTGTTATTCAGCATTGTACTGGAAGTTCTCATTAGAGCAGACAGGCAAGAAAAAGAGAAAAAAAAAGGCATCCAAATTGGAAAAGAAGTAAATTTTCACTATTTGCAGATGACATGTTCTCATATGTAGAAAGTCCCCAAAAATTCACAACAAAGCTACTAGAGCTAATAAACATCTTCAGCAAAGAGGAGAAGTAGAAAATCAACATGCAAAAATCAGTAGTATTTCTATACACAAGCAATGAACAATCAGAAGAAGAAATCAATAAAACATTCCATTTCAATGGCAACTAAAAGAATCAAATATACAGGAATAAATTTAACCAAGGATGCTAGGCACTTGTACACAGAAAATTACAAATCATTGCTCAAAGAAATCAATGAAAATCTAAAATGGGAAGGACATTCCGTGTTAATGGATTGGAAGACTAAATATCATTAAACATCAATTCTAACAGAATTGATTTACAGATTCAACACAATCCCAATCAAAATTCCAATAGCTTACTTTGTAGAGATGGAAAAGAAAATGATCAAATTTATTTGAAAGGGTAAGAGGACCTAATAGCCAAAAGCATCTTGATAATGAAAAAAGAGACTAGAAGATTCACACCTCCTGACTTTAAACACATTATAAATCTATGGTGGTCAAAATAGCATAGTATTGTCACAGGGATAGATATATTGACCAATGAAATTGAATTGGCAGTTCAGAAATTGACCCTCACATCTATGGTCAATTGACTTTTTTTCATTTTAAAAACAATTTATTGAAATATATCATTCACACATGAACATACATAAGCAATAAGTGTATAGTAAAAGTTGTGAACTTACAAATCAAACATGCATAACATCATACAGGACTCCCACACATCAACCCACCACAAATACCCTGCATTGTGAAACATTTGTAACAAATTATGAAAGAGCATCGTCAAAGTATGCAAGCACTGCTTTATGAGTTATAAAATGTTATTAAAAAATAGAAAAAACAAAACAAAAAACCCAAAACAAAACAAAAAAGTATTACTACTAACTATAATCCATGTATTAGTTTGCCAAAGAGCTGCTGATGCAAAGTACCAGAAATCTGTTGGCTTTTATAAAGGAGATTTATTTGGGGTAAAAGCTTACAGTTCCAAGGCTGTGAAACGTCCAACTTGAGGCACCATAAGAGGTGCTTTCTCACCAAAGTCAGCTGCCACGTGTTGAAGCAAGATGATGATGGGCGATCTCTGCCTGGTCTCTGACTTCCCCTCTGGGTTTCCTCTCAGGCTCAGCTGCACTGCTTTCTTCCTGATTTCACCTGCAAGCTGGCATAGGACTGTCTATGCCTCCTATATCCTCTATTCCAGGACTCCTATATCAGTCTCAGTTTTTCCACTCTCTTTCCAATTTCAGCTGCAAGCTATCAGGCAAATGGCTCATCTCTCCCCTGGACCTCAGCTGTTTGAGCTTTCTCCTTTTTGTCACATGGTAGGATCAAAAATAACAGAACTCTCTCTTGTTGTGTCTCTTTGTCCATTTGGGTCCGTTTATATCAGACCCAGCAAGGGGGCAGGGACTCAACCTGAGTCATGCCTTACTGACATAGTTGGATCAAGAGCCCTAAATGATCTTAATAGGTAATCTAATCAAAGGCCCATCAGCTGAATTTAATGCAATCAAAAGGTATCACACCCAGAGGAATAGTTTACAAACATAATCTTTTTATTTTGGGGATTCATGAAATAATCTCAAAGTGTCACAGCCTATATCTTACATTTGGTGTATTTTACCCCCAACCCACCTATTATTTTTGTTCATAAACCATATTAATTTAGCTAAAGTATACAATCAATGGCATTTGGTATAATCACAGAGTAGTGCATTCATCACTTCAATCAATATTAGAGCATTTTCATTATTCAAAAAAAAAAAAACCAACAAAAAACAAACTACTATCATACCCATATGTTAGCGCTACTAATTAAAAATCCTATGATGTTGCTTTCACCATTTCTATTCATTTCCAAACAATTTTTACCAATTCTGCAAAGATTAAACCTCAGCTTTCCATTCTCTAACCCCATTCTATTCTCTTGTCACTGTATTCTAGCTATTAACTCCATCAGTTTGCTCATTATATTTAGTTTATAATCATACAATAATCGTCCTTTTGTGCCTGGCTTGCTTCACCCAACATAGTGTCCTCCAGGTTTACCCATGTTGTCATATGCTTCACAACTTGATTTCTTCTAGAGCTGAATAATATTCCATTGTGTCTATATACCAGAGTTTGTTTATCCATTCATCAGTTGATGGACACCTGGGTTGTTTTCAGTTTTGGCAATTGTAAATAATGTCTCTATGGACATTGGTGTGATGATGTCTGTTCATTTCACTGCTCTCAGTTCTTCTGGGTATGTACCTAGTAGTGGACTTGCTGGGTCACATGGTAGATCTATATCTAACTTCCTTAGAAACTGCCAAACAGACTTCCACAGTAGCTGTATCATTCTACATTCCCACCAACAGTGAATAAGCATTCCTCTCTCTCCACATTCTCTCCAACTCTTGTAGTTTACTGTTTTTTTTTAATAGTTATGGCCAATTGATTTTTGAAAAGCCTGCCAAGTTCACTCAATTGGAAAAGAATAGTCTCTTCAACAAATGGTATTGGAGAATTGGATGTCCACATGCAAAAGAATGAAATAGGACCCCCATCCCACAACATAGACAGAAATTAACTCAAAATGGATCAAAGAATTAAATATAAGAATCTGGACTATAAAACTCCTAGAAGAAAATATTGGGAATCATCTTCAGTTTCTCGTGTTAGGAAATTGTTTTTCAGACTACACCCAAAGAATAAGCAATGAAAAAAAATAGATAAATGTATCCTCCTCAAATTTAAAAACATTTGTGCCTCAAAGGATTTTTTTCAGATGACAGGATCCTATATGTGGGAAGACCCCAAATATCTACAACAAAAAGACAACCTACTCAATGGTAGAAAATATTTTGAAACCACGTACCCAATAAGGGTTTAATATCCAGAATATATAAAGAAATACTACAACCCATTACTAAAAAGACAACCCAGTTTAAAAACGGACAAAAAACTTGTGTGTTGGTTCGGAACTGTGCATACCCTAGAAAATAATGCTCTTAAAGCTAATCCATTTCTGTGAGTATAAACCTGTCTCACAAAGGTTTACATGAGGTTACTTCACTTAAGGCATTGTCCAGGGTGGTCATAATTTTCTTACTGTAATCCTTTATAAACAGGATAAATACAGTGATAGAAATCCAGGAAGTCGAATGTGATGAAACCCAGAAGAGAAGGGAGAGACCAGCAGACACTGCCATTTGCTTTGCCATGTTACAGAGGAGTCCAGGATTGCTGGCAGCTGGTCTTCAGGAAGAAAGCATCATCTTGATGATGCCTTGATCTGGACATTTTCATGGCCTCAAAACTTTAAACCTGTAAGCTAATAAATCCCCATTGTTAAAAGCCAACCCATTTCATGGTATATTGCTTTCCACAGCCTAGAAAACTAAAACAAATTGAATTGACTTTTCTTGAAAGTAGATATACAAATAGCTAAGAAGCACATGAAAAGATGCTCAACATCACTAGCTATTAGGGAAATGCAAATGAAAACCACAGTGAGATATCATTTCACATTCACTAGAATGGATAGTATTAAAAACTCAGAAAACTACAAGTGTTGGAGACGATGTGGAGAAATAAGAATGCTCATTGATTGCTGGTTGGAAAGCAAAATGGTGCAGCTGCTGGAGAAGACAGTTTGACAGTTCCTTAGGGAGCTAAGTATAGAATTACCATATGACCCAGCAATCACACTACTAGGTTTATACCCAGAAGAATTGAAAGCAGGGACTCGAACAGATACTTGTACACATATATTTGTTCATAGTGGCATTATTCATAATTGTTAAAAGATGGAAGCAACTCAAGTGTCCATCAACCGATGAATGGATAAACAAAATGTGGTATATACATACAATGGAATATTATTGCCATAAAAAAGGATGAAGTCCTGATGCATGTGTCAACATGGATGAACCTTGAGGACCTAATGCTGAGTGAAATAAGGCAGACAAAAAGGGGCAAATATTGTATGATCTCTCTTATATGATCTAAGTATAACAAGCAAACTCACAGAGTTAGAATCTAGAATATGTGTTACTAGGGGATAGATTGCGGTTAGATAATGAGGAGTTGATGCATAATCTGGACAAAATTTCTATTTAGGTTTATCACAAAGGTTTGTAAATTGATAGTGGTGATGGTAGCACATTATTGTGAATGCAATTATCAACACTGAATTATATAGGTGAATGTGGTTAAAAGGGGAAACCTTAAGTCGTGTATGTTACTCAGATAAAATTAAAAGACAAAACATAGAACTGCATAACACAGTGGACCCTATTGTAGATGATGGACTATAGTTAATAGGACAAGTATAAGACTGTTCTTTCATGAATTATAACAAATGTATGACACTAATTCAAGGTGTGGTTAATAGGGTGATATATGGAAAAAATACTCTCGCGTTAACTATGAATGATAGTTAATAGTGCTATTTTAATAATCTTTCATCAACTGTAACAAGGCTAAAAATTGTACAATTATATAATAAAGTGCTATCATTAATCGTAATAAATGTTCCATTCCAATGAAAGGTGCTGGTGGTGGCATGGTATATGGGACTCCTGTATTTTTATGCTTGATGGTTCTGTAAACCTACAACTTCTCTAATAAAAAAATGTTTAGGTAAATGAGGTGCCTTCACACTATGCCTAAGTTGTATATCCTTGCCTTTTTAATAATGAAATAATATACATCATTTTCAAGAATTAGTGTGGCATGTGGTGTCCCCAAAAGGTACACGCTATTAGAAGAGCATTTTTAATAAAACAATATAATGTTTAAAAAAGAAGTTATAATTTGGTGGCATTATTTTAATAATGTACTTAAATTAATAGATGAAAATATTTTAATTTCAACATATTGTATAATCAATAAAAAGTTATTTTTAAAAGTATATGTGTATGCTATTGAAGTCAAGTTGGTGTCAAACCAAATGTGATTGCCATATACTTAGCATGTTAAATTTAAACCCCATGGCAACCACAAGGAAAATAGATGAAAAATATATCCAGACAGAAAAGATAAGGCACTCAATATGGTATAACACAAAAAATCAAATAAATATAAAAGTAGGCATTAACAGAAGAAGTGAGGTAGAGAAAAGATATAAGACATACAAAAGCTAAATAGCAAAATGGAAGAAGAAAGTCCTGTATTATCAGTAGTGACTGCAAATGTAAATGGATTAAACTCTGCAGTTAAAAGGGAGAGATTGGCAAAATGGAGAAAAGGAAAAGCATGACCCAAGTATATGCTATCAGCAAGAGACTCTTCTTAAATTCAAAGACATAAGTAGGTTGAAAGTGTAAGCATGTAAAAACATATTCCATGCAAGTAGTAACCAAAGGAGAGCTGAGGTAGCTATATGACTATCAAATAAACATTAATTCAAAGCCAATTATGAGGGACAAAGCTAGCCATTATATACTGATAAAGAGGATAATTCAACAAGAAGATATAACAATTATAAATACATATGCATCTAACAGCAGAGCCCCCAAATTATGAAGCAAATAGTTCCAGATTTGAATGGAGAAACTGACAGTTCTACATTAATAGTAGGATACTTTAATGTACCACTTTCAATAATGGATAGAACATCTAGTCAGAAGATCAATAAAGAAATACTAGGCTTTTATGACACTCTAAGGTAAATAGACCTAACAGACATATAAAGAACACTTCAATCAACAAAAACAGAATGTACATTCTTCCCAAGTGCACATGGATCATTCTCCAGGATAGACCATATACTGGGTCACAAAACAAGTCTCAATAAATTCAAAAATATTGAAATCACACAATGTATATGCTCTGACAACACCAGAATGTAGCCAGAAATCAATAACAGAGGGCAATATGGAAAACTCACAAATGTGTCAAAATCAAACAGCATAGGCTTAAGCAACCAAAGGGTTAAAGAGGAAATCACAAGCAAAATTAGGAAATATCTTGAAGTGAATAAAAATGAAGATGAAAGTACAGCATACCAAAAATTATGGCATGCAGCAAAGGCAGTGGTGAAAGGGGCATTTATAGTTCTAAATGCTTACATTAAAAAAGGAGAAAGATGTCAAATCAGAGACCTACTTTCAAAACTGGAAGATCTAGAAAAAGAAGAGCAAAGTAAACCGAAAGTGAGAAGGAACAAAATAATAAAGATTAAAGCAGAGAAAAATATAATAGAAAACAAAAAAACATTAGCTAACAAATCTAAAAGCTGTCTGTTTGAAAATATCAATAAAATTGGCAAACCTTTAACTACATTGGCAAAGCAAATAAAAGAGAGGATACAAACAGCAAAAATCAAAACGGAAATAAAATGAAATAAAAAGAACTATAAGAGGATACTATGAACAACTGTATGCAAATAAATTAGATAACCTAGATGAAATGGACAAATTCTTAGAAACACACAAACTACCTTAATTGACTCAAGAATAAATAATAGATTTCAACAAAGCAATTACTAGTAAAGAGAGTGAATAAGTTATGAAAAAACCTCCCAACAAAGAAAAGCCCAAGAACTTCAAAGGGGAATTCTACCAAAATATTCCAAGAAAACTTAACTCCAATTCTGCTCAAATTGAAAGCAGGGTCTTGAACAGTTATTTGCCCAGTGGTGTTCACAGTGGCATTACTCACAATTGCCAAAAGATGGAAGCAACCCAAGTGTCCATCAACTGATGAATGCATAAACAAAACGTGGTGTGTACATACAATGGAATATTATTTACCATAAAAAGGAATGAAGTACTGATACATGTGACAACATGGATGAACCTTGAAGACATTATGCTGAGTGAAATAAGCCAGACACAAAAGGACAAATATTGTATGATTTCACTGATTTGAAATAATTAGAGTAAGCAAACTTATAGTCAGAATCTATAATAGAGTTTACCAGGGGACCAGGTGTGGATAGGGAATGGGAAGTTAAGGCTTAAATTGTACAGGGTTCCAATTTGGAATGATGGACATGTTTTAGTAAGGGATGGTGTTGATGGTAGCACAACATTGTGAACATAATTAACAGCACTGAAATATATATCTGAATGTGATTAAAAAGGGGAAATGTTAGATTTCATGTATGTAACAGAATAAAAATTTATTTTAAAAAATTAAAGAAAAACAGGTTAGCATTATAGGGGAGAATTGGGCAGCTGGGAGACAGAGTGTACTTGAGACTAACTATTTCCCAACATCTTTTCCTACTTTTTGAATGACATAACTTGTAAATGTATCCTCTTTTCTCCATAATAAATGCTCATAGATTTCCCAAAAACTGTGTAAGCCTAAGTGCTCTGTAAGTACTGCAGAGAAAGTCATCTGTTTCAAAAAATGGTCCAGCCAGTATTATTTTTCATTTTGACACAGAAATAAGATGAACTTTGTGGTTTTCTGTAATTGTTTATGATCTGATAATTAAGAGATCCAAAAATTAAAGATGCAACTGAAAAAATAGGCCATTGCTGTATAGTCATTTTTTACAATACACCAGGGCAGAAACTTGTATTTAAAAAGGGTATAACTAAAAAGAGAAACTGTAACGAAAAAGCCTTATTGGGACTCATTTTGTCTGAAAACTTAAATCAGATGGACTCCATGACATTGGTTTACCAACTGCCAAAACTGATATCATGCTCCTTCCATAAGGTGAAAAGACTAAATTGATATTAATATCTAAATTATGCTACCTAGATTCATCCACATATTTAATGCCATGTTTTATGCAGAAGAACTTCCCTCATTCTCATATTTTCCCTCTTGTATTCGAGGATCATCGCTGACCCAAAAAGAGAGAGGGTCAATTCAATCATTTAAGTATTTGATTAAAAATTAGGAATCTTGGGGCCTTGCCACCAAGCATAGACCACATTTCACATCATAGACCACCCTCTCTCCCACACAGTTCTGC